>LBNU01013619.1:2184-25841 GCA_014162995.1 Artemisia annua
AAAAATATGAGCAGCAGCACGTGCTCCAATGTCTTGATTCACTGAGAATCTTCGAATACGCTTTAGTAAGGTCACCGTATCCTTCTCAAGTTCTCCAAAAGAAGAGAATGAAAAGGGAGAAACCCATATCCAATATCTACACATTTAGCCTCGTATTTGACGCGTTTACGTTGTGTGGCTTCAACAACCGCACGACCCGGCACAAAATCAAACATGCCAGTTTGCGTCAAGGGTGATGACCATGTCAAATCAACACATACATCAAGCCTACCATCCCACGAGTAAAGTAACATATCAGCTGGACGTAAGCTTTGTCCTTTTCCCCACTAAGCCCAATATCGACCTCCGTACGAGCCGAAATTCCAGACCGAGAACATATGTGAACAAGAACATAACGCACCACGTTATGCTGATGTTTAATACCAATAATACCCACACACGGTACAACATGATCCCCATAAATATCCCCAGTAAAGACCTTGGAATTATTATTATTATTGTTGTTGTTGTTGTAGTTGTTGTTGTTGTTGCTGCTGCTGCTGCTGCTCTCTCCGTCCCTAAATAAATGTCCAGTTTGACTTTTCAGAGTCAAACTGGTTCAACTTTGACCTTAAATATTTGTTGGTGTTATATAATACATTATAAAAAAAAATTACACCATTGAAAAATACACTTAAAACCCAATCCATTAACATATTTTGCATCAAATATTATATAACACCCACAAATATAGTTAAGGTCAAAATTGAACCAGTTTAACTCTAAAAAGTCAAACTGGACATTTATTTAGGGACGGAGGTAGTATTATCCTTCTCTATATTTTGATTAAGTACACAGTATATCAATTATGGTACAAAGTTATCGACCGCTCTTCTTCTTCTTCTTCTTCTTCTTCTTCTTCTTCTTCTTCTTCTTCTTCTTCTTCTTCTTCTACCAAAATAAAATAGTTTAAGCAACACGTAACTAGTTCAAACTAAACAGCGAATTTTAGAAAACTAATTGCTTTTGCATTATGCAAAAGTTTAGTGTATGAAGAGAATTAAGTGTGTACGATGTTGACTTTTTAGTTGTAACATAACGTTAAATTATTATATTATTGTTATTATTAGTATTATTAGTTTGTTTTTATATTTTTATTTAAACATCACTTTATTGTCATTATAAACTCAAAAGATCTACAAAAATTAGTGAGAAACTGAGATACTGTTTGAGCCCTCACTTACTAAACATGGTGCCCCAATATCTTGAGTCGTAGAGAATTTTCAGATCCGCTTCAGTCAGGTTACCACATCTTTCTCAAGTTCCCCAAAATAAGAAAATGCAAAGGGAAGAAAACCATATTCGATATCCACACACTTGGCCTCATACTTGACAAGTTTACGTTGTGCGAACTCAATCACTGTATGACCAGACACAAAATTCAAGTATACCAGTTTTCGTCAATGGTGATGTCCCTTCAGATCCACACATACATCAAGCCCTCCGTGCCAAGAGTAGAGCAATATTTCAGCTAGACATAAGGGTTTGTCTTGTCCTCCACCAAGCATAAAATCAACTTCTTTGCGAGCTAAAGTCCCCTGCTGAACACAGATGTCCACAAGGGTATTGCGCACCATGTTATGTTGATGTTTAATCTCAATAATAGCAAGGCACGACACGACATGATCTCAAAAAATATTCCCCATAAAGACCCTGGAACATATTGAGCATGGCATTGGAACGAGCCCCTTTCCCTCCGACACGTCCTATACAAAAGAAAAAAAAGAAGTTGGTCCTAATTTTGAATGATTCATTGCATACTCAAAACAAACCCAACAACTAAAAATGTGACGGTTGGTTCACTTCATTATATATAAAAGAATTCTTTAAAGATTTTAATAGCTTTTTCTCTGTTTTATACATAATTTCAAACCAATCTTACTATAATATTCTCATCTCACATAGTGTCTAAACAAACTTCCAAAACCAAAACACTAAAATCCCGACGCAAACAAAATATTCCAAACTTTCCAACACCGGATCCCAATTTTCGTTTAACAGGTCACTCACCACTAATTAAATTTTAACTTGCAAGTTTCGTATACCAATCACAACCACCGCAACAACAACCCTTTTATCAAAACAATCTGTTCCAACCTTCGTTTAACCAACCGATGTATCAACAACAACAACAATCTCAAATATATCGTTCGCAAATGTTACAAGATTCACCACCGTTTAACCAACCGATGGACCAAGCTCAAACTTCTCAGCAATATTCTTCGGTTAACCATTTTAATCTTGATGAAGATATTAATCCGTATTTTGGTAGTCAAGATATTCTACTGCTCAAACTTTGGGTGGTCTATCCGTACCCATTGAAGATGACAGATGAAATTGGAAGAACAAACGCGCAAGCAACAAATGAAATTGGAACAACATAAGATTGCACAAAAGCAAGAAGAACTTGAGCTGCATAGTCAAATGTTTCAATTTCAACATGAAAAGTAAAGGGACAAAAACCTCCTGCTTTATCATTCTTCCAATGACCATTTGATCAACTAAAAAAGAAGTTAGAGATGAAGCGAAAATATAATTTAAGTTCAAGTTTTTAAGTTTTATTTTAATGTTCTTGACTTTATTTGAATTATCAATGTGTTGTTTTAATTCTTAATAACATTTAATTTTAATGTTAAAAAATAAANATAACTAAAACAGATTGCAAAATTTGTCTCTGTCTTTAAATGTATGTATCGCAAAAACAGTTCATATGTTAAACATTTACTGTTAGTGTAACAAGGAATTACACAGATAGTCCCTTAAGTTATCTATCAATTTCATTAACGGTCCCTGAATTAACTTTATGTATTGCTTATGCTACAAAATATTACATAGTTAACTTAGTCCTTGTCAGTTACTTCACTTCACAAAGGACGTCCGTAAATTTAAGCTTTTATTAAAAAAAAAAAAAAAAAAAAAAAAAAAAAAAAAAAAAAAATACCAGTTAAAGATGATAACATGTAATTATTTATAGATTAATTGAAACAAAAGAAACCGAATAATTATTGTTGCTTAATTTTTCATACTGCTGCATCGCACAGATATATCCAACTCGTTCTTACTTAAAAAGAAATATGTTCCATGTAAGCTCAACAAGCTTTCACATGTTAAATTATTTTATATGTCTATAAAGACTCTGAATTAAGCTAGGGAATGTTATGTGATTTTTCATAATATGTTCCATGCAAGCTCGACAAGCTTTTGCGCAAAAATGTAATTGTTTGGGAGATCGTAAATTGAGCGTACGGGATTCCAATGATGGATTAATTGTATGGTTCTAGATCAATTGAAAAGTGAACAAAATTTAAAAGTATAAAAAGTAATGACAGAATAACACGTGTCTCCCTACCTTCTTTTCATTAAGGGCAGTTTCGTACTTAATAAATTTCTATTGCTACTCAACCCTCCAAAAAACACAGACTAAAAACACCATAAAAACACACACTCACCACCACATCTGCACCGCTGTTACAACCACCACCACCGATCACCGACGCCACCACCTTCAAATACACCGGAACTGTCGTTACACACCTACCACCCTCACCAGATCTCCTATATCGTCGGCGCTCCATATAACACCCCCATTTTCGGAACGCAGCGAAATACAACATGGGGTGTTATTTAATAGTCGCATAGTACAAGTATAGTAACAACTTTAAAACAAAGTCGTTTCAAACAATTTACATTTGATAATTTATCAGAGTTGAGGTCCCAAAAGTTTAACATAAGTTAAGAATACATAAATTTAAAAGTTCTAGTCATTATCGAATGAAATTTTATTAAACATAAGCCATCAAGTAGATATCCATTTCTTTGCGCCGCCCATCCAAGCTTAAGCCACTTACGGACCTGAGAAAATACATGCTAAAAAGTCAACACAAAGGTTGAGTGAATTCATAGAGTTTAATAAGTAATCAGTTGAATACAAGATAATACAGTTTAGAATAAGATGGGCTACGTTATTATACGCCTATAATTAAGTTGACATGTAACAAATACAAGTCGGGAAATAATAAGATATAAAGCATTGAGTTCATAAAACCGAACCTTAACCTAGTTTTATCATTTGCCCCGGTAGGGTAAGATTTGCCATTTACCACATATTCTCAATATTATGCGACCGTTGAAAGATGGGCGCTACCCATTCGGCCAGGCTGGTCAATGCCCAATATGCATATTCATAATACTAGCGTTTCCAACGAAATTAACGGTTTATGATGGGGACTTAATTGGCAAGAAATACTCAATGTCAGATGTCTATAAATCATGTAATCGGGTCCAGCATACCAAAAACTACTTGTATTCAGTTTGTAAAACTAGCATGTATCCCCCTCGCGAGGTTTATAAAATATTTAAATAAGTAAAGGCGAGGCTATGAACTCACCGTGAGCAAAGTGAATAGCAAAGAACAAGCAAGTGAAGAAACTAGCCGCGAAACCTCTACGATGAACCTAAATAGACATATGCTTGTCAGGTTTTTAAAAAATAAATATTGATGTATTTTTGTTCTATATAAATCATGATCTTACTTAGGCTTGGTACAATATTCCTATACTTGTTTATATGTCCAAATATGTAGTAGTTATAGGTTCAATATTACAAGTTATAAAACATTTTTATACCTTTTTATACTTAGTGCTGATGAAAATTTTATTAACTTGTACATGTTTACAATTTCGCCATTTGCAAACCGTAAGTCCAAAAATTAAGTTCCTTATATCCCCGGAAAGGTATTAACCTGTACTAACAACTTTTGTGGGTCCCACTAAGCTAAAAATTACACAACATCAGTAAAACTATCAATTTACCCAATATATTCAGTCCATCAGCTTTCAAAATTACAACAGTCCCACAAAAGTTGCGATAACTAGAGTTCTACAAGTCCAATTAATTCCCCGTTTGCGGCCATGTTTAAGTTAAGATGTTACCTACATTTCATAAAACTGGGCCAAGTAGTGAAAATAAGCATATCACTGAGATTTTTACCATTTAAATCTGCAACTCAGAATCTGGCATGTTTCACGAAAATATTTCTAGTTTAATCATCGTAATGAGTTATTCGATGAAATACCCGTCAAAATGACCACAAGACATAGGGCTACAACTACATATTTTTAGTTTAGGTCCAATGTTTACTGATTAAATTAGTTTATTCCATTTTTGCCCCTGATTCAGAAATCTCAGAAGCATGTCTAGTCCTTAAGTGTTTCTAGTGATCTAGCTACATGTACCAAGCCTAACTAAGTCCTATAACTTATATACTATACCATTACATCAATATATATCATTTTTACAGTAGTGAAATGATAAAAAATAAAATAAAAGTCAGTAAGGAGTTTCTTACAAAAGTGGTGGACAAGTAAAGATGACAAGAAGAAAGGAACTAGGAGCTATCAATGTCACCACCAAAGAGAACTCTTGAGGGCACCAAGGAAGAGCTTCTAGGAGGTCATGGAGAGCTTCAACCTACAGCTACAAAAACATTTTGTGAGCCATAAAAATATAGGAGGAAGAATATTTTGAAGAGAAATGGAGATCAAAGATTAAAGTTACATTACTTGCACTTTTCTCTAATTCATGATAACCAAATCTTGTCACCAACACTCTTGAAAGAATTTAGGAATCACCACTTCTTTAACACCTTGAAAAACTCTTGAAAAATCTTAAAATCACAGCCCCTAAACCAACTTCATAAAAACTTGTAACAACTTTCCAAAGAAACCAAGAAATGATGAGCTTTAGTGAAGTTTTGTGGTAAAATAACCAAATACAAGACAAGTACTACAAGATCTTCAATCTAGGAACAAGAGAACAATGAAAATTTTAGATGAAATAGGTTTTGTGGGCTGTTCTAGCTCGTTGGAAATAAAAAGGGAGAGCACAAGAGATGGAAAATGGTGATACAAACAAGGAAATGATGTATAAATGAGTTAGTTTGGTTTACTTGGTGGAAGTACACATGCAAAACACATTGGACAAATGTCCTAGATGTGTGTTAGGCGTGGACAAGTGGGGGGAGGAAGGATTAGTGGGATTTGTGGTATTAATTTGATTATTAGTGTGTTACAAGGTGTAGTTTGCTTCCGGTAATTCAAAACGTAGGGTTTTTAAGACGCGAAACGTAAAACCGGGCAACGTAAAAATACAAAACTTATAAAAATGTTAAAACTTATTAACATAACCTATTTAAGTACTTTAGATGAGTGGTGAGTTCATCGAAGGGTTTAAACATCGTCAAAACTGAAACTGTGAGTTGAAAACGCGTTTGGTGACACCGGTTCTTGATAAAAGTGACGCAAACTATAAAAATGAAACGACAAGTATAAAACTCACTTGTAAATATGAGAATAGGTTTAAATGCATAAAACATGTAAAATTTTTCATAGTCTAGGGTTGATTCACGTTGTTAAAACCATAAAACGTACAAGAGTTGAGGCTTACAATCAACTTATGAACTGTTTTGTAATAGAAATTTTAAACAGTACAAGTATTGCATGTATTACCAAAGCAACTTATGAACTGTTTTGTTAATATCAACTTATGAACTATTATAATCAACTTATGAACTGTTAAAACCATAAAACGTGACAATAGAAATTTTTCATAGCCTCGGGCTTACTATCAACTTATGAACTGTTTTGTAAAATTATGAAGAGCCCGAGGCTTACAAGAGTTGAGACATACAATTGTCACGACATCCATTCCCACATCGAGATTGAGAATCGCTTTCAGCCAAAAGAATAGTAGGTGAAGAGGACGAGAAATCGGTTACAGAGGGTTGTGACTTGGACTTTAACCTCATCTTTTTAGTAGTAACCATAGGTCTCACCATGTTAAGATCTAAGAAACGATCCCGATATGCAATGATACTCACAGCATGATCATATTTGTCACTTAAGCCATTAATGGCATAGGTGACAACATCATCATTGATCATATGGGATCCAAGATTCGTTAGATAGATTCAATCTTCCTAAAGTACGCATCCACTGTTAGGCACCAAGTTATAGCATCCGTAATTCACCATTTAAAGAAATTGTCTTTATATATTTAATATTAAGAAAAGTTTTCTCAATATGATCCCAAGCATCTTTAGTAGTCTCGGGATCTGTCACAACAAGGCGTTCTTGAAGAGCATCAGAGAGAGTAAAAAAATCCATGACTTTACATAGATTTTGCTTTCAACCAGTCAGTTGGTGGTGGAGCAGCAATAGCTTCACTCGTTGATTCACCATTAATATGAATAAGAACCTCAAAACCTTCAGAGTGGTTCTTAAACTAATAAGCCCAAGAGGAATAATTGAGTTTATCAACATCTAGTTTGACAATAACAAGAGAACTTATGTTATAGACAATAAACAATTTATCAGTGAGGGATAAGGTTGGAGGAGATGGAAGTATTGGTCCCGTCATGGTGTTTATGGAATAACAGGATCGAATGAAGAAGGAAAATTAGTTCAATTAGGGTTTTGCTTGTAAAATACGACTAAAATATATTTTAGGGTTAGGATCATGGCTTTGATACCATGTTGGAGGGTATAAGTATATTCTTGATGAATGTAATGGGTTGATACGATATAAATTATAATGAAGCTAGCTCCTACTCCTCCTTCATCGTCGTTGGTCCTTTTTTGACATTGTATAATGAGAAAGCTCACCTCTGCCTTTAGACGAGATTTTTATATGATTCCCGTGAGAAAGCTCACCTCTGCCTTTAGACGAGATCTTATATATGATTCTCGTAAACCTGCCTAATAATAATAATAATACAACGGACCTAAACATAAACTAATCCAATAAAAAAAACTAATATTAACAAAAATATGAGAACAAGTAGTTTACACACATCATTACTTGTTCGAGTACGATAAAAAGTTTGAAGCGTTATATCGTCATTGTTAACAAACAAAACAAAATTAAGCACAAGATAAAGTGATGTGTCTCGATTAGGAAGAAATAACATTAATTTTCGAATGAACCAAAACTTTAGACCGGGCGTAATGGTAGTTTTTCACCACCCGTGGAGCACTTTCACCGCATGCCATCACCATTACGGGTGTGCCATCGCCGCGTGTGGTGGTACCACTTTTGTTTTGGTTTGGTGGTGCAGACCACCTAACGAAGGGGCAACGTGTCGTGTGTATGTTTTGGGGTATGTTTGTATATAGTTGGGTATTTTTATGTGTTTGGTTAAGTGGTGACCACTACGCCTTTAATGTTGGTGTTAATTATATGAGTAATTATATCTCAACTCGAATGCCGGTTGACATGGAATTAATCCAAGCTTGGTTCTGATGGGATCCTGTTTCTGATCCTATTGTCTATCACACTCTTGCAGGTGATTAGCAGTATCTCATATTTACTCATCCATGACATCTCTTATGCAGTGCAATATGTTTGCCTTTATATGCATGATCTTCAATAGCCTTATTTTGCAGCTCTCAAGAGAGTTCTCTGATATGTTTGTGACCATTAGACTTTGGGCTCCAATATTATGCCTCAGCTACGGGTTCTCTTGTTGCCTATTCTGATGCTGATTGGGCTGGTTGCCCAACTACCAGACAGTCTACATCTGGTTATTGTCTTTTCTTGGTGGCTAATCTACTCTCGTAGTCATCCAAATGACAACATACTCTCTCTAGATCGAGTGCTGAACCTCAGTACAAGGCGTTGCTAATGCAAGTGCTAAAACTGCCTGGCTTCATAATCTTCTTCGCGAGCTTCATGATCGGTGCATTTTACATACACCTCACGATACGTTAATTGTTTGATTATACGTCGTTATTATTCTTTATATAAGCTACTTTGAGGTATTTTGTAATTATGTAGGTTATGCATTAAACGGAGTTAAGATGGTGATTTTACAAGACAATAATAAAGAACGAATAACATATGGTTTTTAGCCTAAAAAGACTAGAAGTTTAACCGATGTGGAAGAATAGTACTAATACTAGTCATTTAGTAGAGGTACTATATTATTAAAGAGAAGGAAACTCAGGAGACAAATGGATGTTGCCATCTAGGTTCTACCTAGATGCTTATAAAAAAAAAGCATCTATCCAGGGATTTATTAACATCTATGTTTCACATAGATGTCAACCTTCTCTTTCTCCCATCAAAAGCCACGACACAACAAGAGTTTAGGCATCTTGGTTCTACCTAGATGTTTATCAAAGCCAAAACATTCATACAGGCAATTATCAGCATCTATGTTTCACATAGATGCCAATATTCTCTTTCACAAACTCATGGCCATAAGGTTTTTTCAGGCAATTAACTTTTGTAACCCTACTTCTACCCCTATATATGGATCGACATATTCATCAATTATACACCCATTATTCACCAATTAATTCATCACTCCACAAAAACCCTAGCCACCATAAAACCCTTCCACCATCTCCATCAACCACCAACCATTAACCCGTCCAAGATCTTGAAGATGTCAACAATGACAAAGATGATTTCAACAACATCCATGGAAGGCTAAACCCCTTGTAATTTCTCTCGGTGAAAGATATATGGTTTGATTATGTTTATGAATTTTACATTGTTTGTCATACATTGATTCATATGATTTTAATGCATATATTTTATGTGATTTCAATGTTTTAATATAATTAGTTGATTGAATTATCATAAGACAAGTTATTGCGAGTCAACGATTCGTGCCGAGCCTAATAAGTTTAGGGGTTAAGATGGTCGTGCGGTAAACATAACTTATGCCCATAATTGTTCATTTGAGTAATAATAAATCATTTGATAGAATTATTGTAAGACATGTTATTGCTTGTCAACATAACTTGTGACCAAAATTGTCCTTTTCAATTAATATCAAGCAAACATTAGTAATAATCCGTAACTTAGTCATATCAATATATCCGGAGCCGGAAAGGATTGCTTTTCATCCAACTGTTTACAAATCTTACTTTTAATTGATTATTTACTTTTTTATCGCTTATTTACATTCATGTTAATTAGTAGTTTAATTATTAGTTTCTCAAACAAACCATCAATTAATTATTTATTTCGTAAAACTTAGCTATAACCACATACTTCTCATGGATACGATACTCGCTTGTCCTATCTAGTATAAGGTAATTAGGTTTATTTTTGATTGGTACAATGACATCGATCACTTCATACGCCATTATTATCTGCCAATCTTGTCTACTGTGACAATGTTGGTGCCATTTATTTGACCACTAATCATTTTCAGCATCAACGAACCAAACAAATTGAGATAGATATACATTTTTGTACTAGATATGGTTGCCCGGGGTCAGGTTCGTGTGCTTCATGTGCCATCATATTGAAACTAAGACCTTGATAGATCTTTGAGCACTCGTGAATCATTAGCAATATTTATGTAATCACAAACACTCTAATAGAAAGTCTCCAATACTTGTATTCTAAAGCGGAAACAAACACAAGTAAGAACACAGATTACTAAGAACTTTTTGATCATCTATGGATCTTTATATAACTCAAACTTGTTTTTCAAACTCGTACATAAAATATAATAATATGTTCCTTTTACAAACAAGGAACCCTAACCCTAAACCGTTTCACAAGAAACGTATATTCTATAAACTATAGAAAATATGCATTATCTTCTCCTAATAAAGCTCATGCATATCCTAACTAAATTACAAAATACGCGGTTTATCTATATTCACAGAAACACAATATGCAGAAACTATTCTTCCGCAGAAACTTATCTTCAGCAGAATCCATCAGCAGAATTCATCAGCAAAATTCTCACTTAGCATAATTCCCAACAATCCTCCCCTAATCTTGAATTTGACCTGGTTAAGTTCAAGATTCTTGATAGATCTTAACACTTCAGAAAAAGAGGATTGAATTCGAACATCAGCAGCAAAGAATCAAACCATCCACATCTCTATGAGTGACCAAACATTAAACTTCAGATCTTTACAGCAACAAATGACAAGATGTACATCAAAACAGATTAGTTTCATACTATTCTCATCACATCCAGGTGTGTTAACTCCTGTGAGAGGTGAATCATTGAAAATAATGGATTTGATGTCTCTTTACCAATAGCCATCACTACTGGAGTAGCCAAATTTTTAAGTTCGAAAACTATCGTACACTGATAACCATATGATTTTTAGTAAATCATCAACTATAAACGGATTTGAGTTGTCTTTACCTGTAGCCGTTTGCTCAGGACTAGTCAATTCTTAGGTTGAATAAATCACCTTTGGTGAATTGATTACCAAATATGGTTTTCCACAGCCTTTACCACAAGCCATATCCTTGTGGGCTAGTCAATTATTTGGAATCCAAAAGGAAAAATCCATGGTAAGTTGAAAACCATTCAACTCTCAGCTGTGAAGCATGGGTGAGTTGAGTACCCAGTAGTTTTGAGCAAACTATTACAGCTATCAACGGATTTGTCATGTCTTTACCAAAGCTGTACCCTTTGGACTAGCCAACTTTTTGATGGAATAGTCAACATCAGGGTAAGTTGATTACCATAAAACAAATGTACAACAAAGTTAATTTTTTTATTTATTTTTTATTTTTTTTTTTAATTTTTTTTACTAAGAAAAATAAGAAAACAAAACAAAGATACAACAAAATACCATCAAACAGCTCTGGCTACCCTGATCATGCTCTTGAACAACCTAATCAAAGATTCAGCAAACAATCTAGCATTCCCAACTGGATCAGGAGGTATCTCCAATTTGTGTAAAAGCATCTTTTCCATTAAAGGCACATATAGAGGATAATCTTTATCAATGAACATTATTACCCTTATACCAGTGGTAGTCTCCAAGACATGAACATAAGGAAGAGGGTAAAATTTCCAACTTAAAACTTTCCACTTATGATTATTCTTCCAGATTGCATAACCAGTACCATTAGGAGAAGTAGAATCCATAAGCACCCTAAGATCACCCAAAAGATATAATCCAGCAAATGTAGAAGTATGAGAAGCATAATACTTCATAACCAAATCATAGAGAGTCAGCAAGTGTTGATGATCCACTAGATGCAAAATTTCTTGCAGAAAGGTAAAAGATAGAGATGTTCTATCAAGCCTATAAATGGTATTAATCTGTCCATTAGAAGACAGTTCCCAGTTAACCAACACATCTCTAATACCCTCTGGCCAATCATCCGGAGAACCTTCTATAATAAATGAAGATTCAGCAGCATCTAGATCCACTTCCCTATGTACAGAAGAAGACGAGACTTTCATCCTTGCCATTCTTTTAGCCCTTCTACCAGGAATATATATCGAATGATGAGAAGAAGGTTCAGTAGCAGAGACATCTGCTGACTCAGGTGTTTCCACTGAAGTATTAACCAATGGAACATCAGCAGATACTTNTAAATGAAGATTCAGCAGCATCTAGATCCACTTCCCTATGTACAGAAGAAGACGAGACTTTCATCCTTGCCATTCTTTTAGCCCTTCTACCAGGAATATATATCGAATGATGAGAAGAAGGTTCAGTAGCAGAGACATCTGCTGACTCAGGTGTTTCCACTGAAGTATTAACCAATGGAACATCAGCAGATACTTCAGCAGCTACATTAGCATCCATCTGCAACCTAATTAGTACTTCCATAGAAGCAGCAAGCTCAACTTCTCTAACTTTGATCGCATGAATTCTTGCCAAATCAGCTTGTTGATCATCATGCAAGAGTTTTGCAAAATCACGAGAGGTGGTGATTGGTCTTCCTGCTCAAGAAGGCAAAGGAGAAGACAAAGGGAAGGGGAAGGTGGAGTAGTTGAAGATGTGATGTTGCCAGAGACCAAACACATAGGTTCTTGAGCATCTTCATCATCGTTTTCATCAATCCATCCTTCCATTTTCATCTTCAGCTTCTTTATCGTACTGGACATGCATATCCACCAGGCTTTTGCAATATGGATGATAGAATTTTAGGATTTGTGTAGTTGAATATGTATAGGAATGGTCTTTAATTTCTTTTGAACTTGTTTGTAAGCTGTAACTTGTTTCTTGAATGAATGAACAACTTGAATTTATCTTTCATTGCACTTCTTGTCTTTCTCTTCAGTAGAAATAATGAACATCACATGTATTCCACTTCAGTAGAAACAATGAGAATCAGTTGTATTTACTTCAGTAGAAGCAATGAGAATCATTTTTATCCTTCTTCAGTAGAAACAATGACTCCATCGGGATAAACAAACTTTAGCTTACAGGACCTTGTTCTAAACAATCCAAAACGGCAACTACACACAGCTGTATTCTGTAAAACAGACACATAGTAGCAAACCAAACAAACAAACTATTATGCTAAGAAACACATTAAATGGTTAGTGTTAGCAACCTAAAATATACAATATTTACAATAACAATCAATCCTCCCCTGAGGCATATGCCTCCCCTGAGGCTTATGCCTCCCCTCAAACTTTGCATTTAAGGGTTAACCATCCCAATGTGGACAACTAAGTGTTGAAACCTAGGTCCATCAAAAGCTTTAGTCAATAAATCTGCCACATTATTATCTGTGTGAATCTTAACCACTTTTATCAAATGTTTTTCATATGCATCTCTTATAAAGTGGTGCCTAATCTCAATATGCTTTGTTCTATTGTGAAAAACTGGATTTTTAACAATGCATATGGTACTTTGATTATCAATAAAGATTGTGGTATCAATCAGGAACATTGTTAAAGTTTGTCATTTAACTTTACTTTTCGAGTCACACTAGTCATTTCTTGCAAAGCAAAAGGAGAGGATCAAAGTGGTGAAATGTTTCTTAATGCACATGTTATTCAAACGAATGCACCACTTTTTCTGGTGCATCAAGTCACCAATATGTAAAAAGTGGTGTATCATGAGATAAGGCAGCACCCTAAAAATGACTCGTTTGACCAAAAAGTCAAAAATTAGTGCTATTAGATGTTGAAGTAATATGTCTAATAAGTGTGAATACTAACCTTCTCACCATTGGGAATAAGTAGCCTTAACTCAGCCATCCGATCCAAAATTTGTTGGCGATCTTTGGGTCGGGGACGAGTCCCTGGTTTGGCTTTTTTCTTGATGGGCTTTAATGGTTCAACTTGCTTCTTAGCTTGCATAACTGTGCTCGAATCACTCACACTATAACCATCAACCATGTGTAAACAAGGCTGTGATATAGGCATAACCTCTTCCCACTTTGAATTTCCTGTTTTTCTTCTTTTTGCTGAAATTTGACCATCAATGCAAGACAATGAATCAGCATTTGAAATACCAGAAACACCCTCCAAAAGCTCTTCGATACCAAGCTTTGAGAACAATCTTTCTTTGGGACCACGGGTAGTACAGTCAACACGCTGTGCTGACTTTGACATGGACATACATTCTGAGCTGTAAGAATGAAAACCCGAGTGACTTCCATCTATAAACGGAGCTAAAATGTGTCCCAAATCACCACTGTTTCTGAGCAGGTCAACATCAGTACCAGAAATAGTCAAAGACTCGTGTTTTCCATCAGAATCGATGGGATTCAGTGGAGGGAAAGTTCCATTTTGAAAGAACTCATCTGGGATACCAAAATCAGTAAAGAAAGATTCTTGGGGTGATATCAAGGAAGCGAACGCTTCATTCTGATAACATGTTTGACCATCCAAAGAAGTCAAACCAACTTCAGACCCTCCAAGATTTAAAATTTCTTGAAACATAATTTTTGTTTGATTAACAAATTCCACCGTCTCAAGAATCTGAAACATTTAAAAACAAAACATTGCATGTAAGAACATGTTAGGTAGACTAGACTACGAGAGATCAATGATCATAGGACCAACGGCAACTTTGTCATAGGACCCAAACATATATAAGGACTCAAAATTTCTTGAAACATCTAAAAGAGTACATTATGAGTGATCAATGATCATAGGACCAACCTTATCAATGGACCCAAATTGTACCACTCCTCGTGGCTCCACAGGGATGACTGCAATTGTCTGCAAAACATGAGAGAAAATGAGTTAACGTTGTAAAAAGAATGCTCCAGTAAGTACAACTTGACCAGATATCCATCACACCTGTAAAATAGGATTAAACGAAAAGAAGTACCTTCATACCGCCAGAAAACTGCCGACGAAATTCATAATCATCCTGAAAAGTAAGTTCAGGGTGTTAGTTAGGGAATGTTTGGATGTGCTTTTGTTGTTTGAGTGCTTGACAAATTATGATAATTTGCTTTACAAGTAAGATGACTACTTACAACAAAATTTCAAAATCAGTGCTATTACGACTATTTCTTAGCTAACTATAGCAGATTATTATGACCCGTAAATAATCAAATATAACTATTCTATACGGTGCACAAAGGCTATATATATACTGATTATCTGTGAGTAGAAAACACACAAAACATATAATCACTTTCAAACCACGATGTAAGATACTTTATTAGAACAAATAAGCATCCATAACTGGCGTCAAATGTTTGATATCTTAAATAAAGACGAAGACTTTTACTATAAATATAGAGAAAGTAACCCCGCAAGAAATAAGAAGTAATCTATACCAGAAACATATCCCATATCGAGCCCGAAAAATTCTGCTCATTGTAATGATCTTCTGAGGACATCCATGTGTGTTTGTTGTTGTATGCAGCTTGTCCAATTATCCTTAAAAATGATAAGAAATGAGATTTCTATCATTATCAACATATATAAGAAAAGCTAGCCTAATTGTTTTAATGTCACAATTTTCATCAAATAATTATGAAAAAAATGCATAGTTTTTATACAAAGTTATAGGTAAAAAATTCATACCCTCCTCCAAGTGGTACTTGTCGAACCAAATTATCGATCAATGATCCGCATTTTTCCTCAAAGTAAGCATCTTGCAGTGTCAATAATCTATGAAGCAAATAGTATTTAAAGGTTGAAAGAATCAGTCAAATCAAAAATAAAAATGTATGTAAAGTGTATAGCAAGAGCAATTCTTGAAGCTTTTGAATCAAATGAGGCTTAAACATGCCCAGTTGAAGTTAAAGGTGTTAAACTTTTGTTAATAAAGTTGAATTTATGAGCAGTAAATTTGGAATATCTTCTTTATGGAATTATTGTTGTGAAGATCTCACTTCTTGCTAACACTACTAAAAAGATATAATCTTTAAATTTTCTGATACTCACTTCAATACATTATATCAAAAACATAAAAGAAAGAAATAGTAAATAAAATTAAAGTAAATGTAAATAAAATAGATAATTAAAGGGGAATATCATACATGGAATTTGGTTGATCATAGCTCCAAAATGCACCATAAGACCATCCATAAGAGCAACAAAGATTCTTGATAACATTTTTAACAATTGAATCTTGTTGTAATGTACCCATTTTTACACACAATATCACTCAACACTAAGAAAAATATCTAGTTGTCGTTCAAAAAAAAAACTGAGTTTACTGAATATGAATTTTGTCTCTTTTCGTGAACAATAATAATGTAAAATGAATGTTGTGATGCACTAAACGAAGTAGCTAAAACCAAAAAAATAAAAATCCACCTGTAATAAGTGCTTTGCAAAGTAAATTTGTGTAAAAAGCAGTTAAAAACAAAAAAGAATGTTGGAATATTTTGGAGATGATTAAGAAAAGGAAAGCTGAAATTTTATTTTCCAAGAAATGAATGAAAGAATGGTCGGTTATGTCATGTTGATACAATGCCAGAAATAGTACTACAAGATGATGATAGATGATTATGATGTTTGAAGGTTATGTATTATATGGTACTTAAGATAATATTTAAAAATGGCGTCAAATTTCTAAAAGGGAAAAAGCTGTTTTGTGCTCAAAGCTAAAAACACAATACCTACTAAAGCTGACCCTAGTATGAGACAGAAAATTGGGAATTTTAAGGAGAATTCTGTTATCGAAAACTGTTTATTTGTTATTTTTGGAGCACTTTTATAAGTAAAAACTAACTTATGGCTACATGATTTTTAGCGTGTGTGTATTTTCATGCAAAGGTACACTTGAATTATTCAATCTTTGATTAGGTAATTCTTAATGTATATGATCAGATACAATCCAATATAAGTCTTAACTGAATTTCATCATCTAGAATGTTTCAAACTTTTGAAGAATAATGTATTACAACTTACTAGGTTCAACTAACTATCCATTATCATTTGTCACATTTTATTTGACTAGAAATACAATTTGCGCTTTTGTTAAACTTCCTTGAAATTGCTTATAAGTTAAACTATTACTACGATCACTTGTCTATGAGTGATTATGACTATGCTAAATTGCTAACAGTTATTATATAGAATGATGGTTTGAGAAGACAATCAAATATGACATTTTAAGTAGGTGCAATGGGTGACCCCTCACCATTCACACCTTTAGTCACGCGCCACCCCTACTGCACCTTCTCCCTGTCAGGTTGTCACGGGTGAGGCAAGCCAAGACGAAAGGTGTTGACAGTCACCATTTGAATACCGTGCAAAGTGTGTTTTTATTATAGTTTATTTGGTTTGAGAGTGTTTGTGTGGTACTTTGTAGGGTATGTTTGAAAGGTAAGGGGAGTGGTAACCATCATGGGTGAGAGATGAGGGGAGTGGTGTGAGAGATGAGGGGAGTGGTGTGATTTGCTGAATGGTGATGTGTGGCTGAGGTAAAAAGTGTGTGAGTGGTGACAATTGCACTTAGTCTAAAGTAGCCTATCATCGGATTGTATATTTGTATTTGACGCCTTTTGAAAATTTAACAGGGCAAGATGACATTGTTAACCCCGTTTCAATATAAAATTGGATGTTCATACATTATAGTCCTTTCATAATACTCAAAGAGGCAATTAAACATGTGAAGACTAAAGAAGGCTTATGTAACATACATGCAACTTGGTAACTGAAAGTATTGATAGTAACAAATTGGAGCTTATTATAATTAAGTTATCTAAACTCCCCACTGATTACCGATGTACGACAAGTTTTTTTAATGCCACAACTAAATTATATTGTAATTCTTCTATTAATTTAACTTATCACAACCTAGAAAAATTGTATTGATAGTAACAAATTAGAGCTTATTAATTAACTTATCTAAACTCCCAGTGATTACCTATGTACGACAAGTTTTTTTAATTCCACAACTAATTATATTGTAGTTCTTCTATTAATTTAACTAATCACAACATAGAAAAATTGCCAATAACTTTTTCTAGGTTGTGATAAATTTTCTCATTTGTATGTTTTTCATTAGTCTTTATTGCCATATGTACATAAAATTGGATGTAATCATTGGCACCTAAGCTATACGTCATCATTTATTCATTCACTAAATCAATCACCAAACAAATATACCTTATTTAAATACAAAAATACCCACAATACACTCTCACATACACACAAACAAAAGACTATGTAGTCATGCGCATGATAAAAACCACCTCCAAGAGAGGTGTTTTCAAACGTGGTTAGGGGTAATAAGCATAACACGTTAAAGGAGGGGACAATGCGTGAACAAAACCACCATTAGCTGCAAAGATCCGTGATTTTGAGAGTCAATTGCTTGAAGGAAAGCTCGTGTTAGTGGGTGATGATGGAAAACCCTTAAAACCTTCTCATGAAGCTTCAAATAATGATAACGGTGTTACTTCGAATGATGCTAAAAAATTTACGCAAGTGGATGGTTTTGGAGAAAAAACTAATGGTAACAGTTTGAGTTCATTTACTGATGTGCTTAATGTTGATAGCGACAAATCTCAAGGTAATTTTCGTGTTCTTACTGCGCCTGCTTCTAGTGAATGCGAAGTAGTGATACCTAAATCATTTGTAGAGGAGATAAGTGGTAGATTGACTAATTCATTATATGGTTTTTTCATTGGTAAACACGTGGTGTTTTCAGCTGTGCAGAATTAAGTTTTTAATGGTTTGGGAAAATAAGGGATAGCAAAAAATTATGATGAACGCGAAAGGGTTTTTCTTCTTCAATTTTGGTTCAAAAAAAGGGGTCGATGATGTACTTGAGAATGGTCCTTGGATGATTCGTACCGTACCGATAATTCTTAAAAAATTGACTACTTCTACTGGTTTGAAAAAAGAGGAGTTAACTCTGTTCCAGTTTGGGTTAAACTTCATGATATTCCAATGACGGCATTAACTGCTGATGATCTTAGTGCTATAGCAACTAAGATCGGCAAACCGTTAATGCTTGATTCATTTACTAGTATGATGAGCAACGAATCATGGGGACGAAATAGCTATGCACATACTATTATTGAAGTAAGTGCTGAAAATACTTTGAAGGACTTAGTGGTTATTGGTATCTCAAATTTGGATGATGAGGGATACATGTACGAAACAATTTATGTTGAATATTAATGGACTCATCCACGATGTTCCAATTGCAAGATTTTTGGACATGACTCGAAACATTGTCCAAAAATGGTTCCTACTAAGCCTTTAAATAGTTGGGAGGTGCATTCTAGTGGTACACAGGTGAATCGGAGGAATGCTGGAATTGGTGGAAAGAAACCAGCTAGTGGCTTTTATACTGGTTCTAAATTTTAGTTTAATTTGACTAAAAAAGTATGTAAATCTGTTTCTAAGAAGAATGGTGCTACTACAAGCGGTACGAAGAACAATACTGAAACACCTAGTAAAGAGGCAAGTTGTTCAAACCCGCCTTGTCGTCTTAGGTTGGGAAGGATAGGACAAGCTCAATTCAAGGAAACTCAATTTCAAGCTCAATTTAAGGCTTTCGAAGCTCCTTTAATGTACTTAAGTCAATTGAAAATGATGATGTGTTAGGTGCAAATAGGGTAGTTCCATGAGGGCTAAAACTGTTGTGGATGATAGGCAAAAGACTAATGCGGAGCCTATTCAGATCTTGCCAAGTATGCCTAATGATGTTACTCTAGTGAATGAGATACAATTGGCACATGAGAAGCCAACGTCTAATGTGGCTGGTATAGGTGACGAGGATATTGATGAAGTGGAAGAGGTTTTTATGAAACAACAGGTTTTATGACATCCAAGAGTGGAGGTGGAATCGGGAGTAGGAGCCTATACGAGCATTGCAAAGATGATTATGATTATAACCCGTATGATGATGATGATGATGATGATGATGATGATGATGACGACGACGACGACGACGATGATGATTATGACGACGACGACGACGACGACGACGATGATGATGATGATGATGATGATGATGATGATGATGATGATGATGATGATTGCGAAGATTTGACTGAAGAGCAACTAGCTATTTGTGATGCTTATGATATAAAGGTTCGTGGTCAGACTATATGTTCATAGTTTTATAGAGTAGTATTTCATAAGTCTTGGTTTATCTTACTTATGATAGGTTTGGTTTGAAGCACAAATGGTGTGTTTGTTTTCCCATCTTTGTAACAGGATGTGATGTGAGATTCACTCACATTCTATGTACTTAAATGTTTTTTGGTGTAATAAAATTTACCGGATGTATAAAACACCTTTTACCCAAAAAAGAAAAAGAAACCACCATTACGAGCAGTCTAATAAAGGCGTGATTACCCGAATATGATACACACATTATCATTTATCAATAAACTGAAAAGATTTTTAGTCTAGTTGTATGTGCATGTACATACAACAAGAGTTTGTGAGTTCAAGTTTAATTAAAAATATTTATAAAATTATGTGAGATGAATGACACACATGTTAACAAAAGCTCTTGACCCAGAGGTGTTTGAGTGACCCAATAACTTAAAGTTTATGAGTTCAAATATTTTTGTAGACATACGTGAAATAGGTGATGTAGTTGTAAAAAACTTAACGTCAAAAAAAGAAAAACAAAAAAAGAACAAAAATGATACACATGCTAGAAAAAACTATCTCTAAAACAAATATATATCATATCATATATCAATAGACAAAGGTTACATCAATTGTAAGATCGATATGAGAACAAATTAGTTGTATTAATAATTTAATAAACAAAACATATTGTGATATAAATAGATAGCTCGTATGCATCAATGGGTGGATGATGACTAATTTGAAAGGTCAAAAGAAATAATGAATGCATATGACATAAAATATTCCGGCAAGAAAGTGGACGGAGGTGATAGAGCAATATGGTGGTCGTTCCTAGGGAAATGAGATAAGTGAAGTGGGCCTAAAACTATTTGAGGTCTGTAGGGTTTTAGGTATACATCTTCTGCTAAACCTCTTTCTTTTGCCTCACCTTATCATTACCCTTTACACCATTGCCTCATCTACCACCATTCTATACGTACCACCACATAAAAGTGTCAAAATAAAAGCAAAACATATTCTAAAAATAGCAAGGAAACCACAACTAGGGCGGACACAAAAGGGTGCGATCCTACCGGTATTTAAGTAACCCGCCAACCAAATGTGTAAATGTTTGTCTTTTCAAAAGAAATTCATTTGTTTAAACAAACCTATTTCCATAGACATTTGTCCTATCTTCTTGAACGTTGGAAGATGAATACGACCATGAACGTACTACGCCATTTTGTAGTCCACTACCTTTGTCATACCAACACCACCACCGCCGATTGAGTGTTAGACAATTGATTAACATTCTTAAAACCTTCATATAACCAAATACATATATGATGAAATTCAATAACTCTTGAATAACATACACCAAACGAAATGTGCAAGCCTTTTAATATAAACTTTCATATCATAGCCATCAGTGATCTATAAAACAAATGGCAATTGATAATCTAGCTACTCATCCAAATAATGGAAGTTTTGATCTTTCAAATTGTAAGATAACGGTTAGAATAGTATGCTCTCATGTGTTTATTAACAACATGGTTCTCACGCAAAGCAGAGGTTAACATGTAAATTTATTATATTAGTTTATATCGATAACATCCGTTTTAATGCTACAATTCGATGTTATAGATAGCATCGATTAGTTAGTGTAACACGATTTCAAAACCATTGTCTCTGAACAAATATTCAACAGCATTCATACAATAAGATTTTTTCTTATTGTATTTGTATCATGAGTCCGTAAGTATATACTATATTGACAAACAAAATCTTCTAAATGTAAACCTAATCCTGGATGTTACGATGTTTTTTTCTATTAATAAACACACGTATACATAAACAAAGAAAAGACATCACAAAGTTTAAGATTTGGTTTATCTTTGAAAGATTGTGTCACACTTAATTATCACTTTGTCATTTTCATATTGCTCGTACGTTTTCATTATTTATGTTTCACTTTTTTTTGGGGGGCCAGCTATCTATTTTGCTTTCTATACAGAAACGCCATTCTTTTTGTTAAAGGCAGAGACAGAGCTAGGATTTTTAGTTAAGAGGGTCGGCGTGCTTAATGCGAAAAGTCATATTGATATATATCACTTCAAAAATTAATCAATAGTGTTTTCTTTATTGTTTAAATTATTCATTTGTAAATTTTGTAGATATTTCTATATAATAAGGGGGGCTGAATGTAAAAAACTAGTAGAAAAAAGGTTTTTATCTAAATACCTGATGAATGAAGTGGGTTGATTAAGGGTGACTCAACACCCACTAGTCACCTTATTAGCTTCGCCCTTGGTTAAAGGAAAATATCGTCAAAAACTTCGTAAGAGTGAAAGAATTATTTCCAAAAAAAAAAAAAAAAAAAAAAAGGTAGTTTGATATAAGACTATAAGAGTATCTGCACATACTAAAGATTAACACGTGAATACAAGTCATTATATTTTATGCTAAGCACAAAACCCTTTTTTCTATATAAAAACAAGAAGAGTTTTTTTAACATGTAATAACTACATTTTTTTTTTCTCTTAAGTACATATTAACCTATATTTATTAAACATACACTTTCTTTTTATATCATAAAATACATTTATTTTTTTATTATTTTTTTTAAATATAATCACAAATTATCATATACATGTAATTATGAATCTAATAATTTCTTACTTTACTTTTAAACTCAAATATGTTCCATCAGCGCACATTTAAAAAATCGCTAGAAAGAATTAGTCTTAAAAGAAAATCTCCAATGTGTGTGAAAAGAATGTTCATGAATGTGATGTGGAAACCTAAATAGGCAAGGGAACATACATTATTGGGCATGATAGGTATGGGGAGAATTCTGTGTTATATAAAACAACCTTCTTCTCCATTAAAGGGTCCCCGTCCTAAAGGCTAAACACAAATCTTGATTTTATGGTTTGAGAATCTTGACTTTAACATCCTTCAAGATCTCTTCTTTTCACTTAATTTACCACTCTTCTTTCTACACTACTTTTTTGGTATTTGCTACTCATAATTACTTAATTAATACTCCAAATATCTTCAAGATCCTTTAATCCAATCCTAAACACTCATCAAGATATAATGCAAGGAAAAATAGCAAACTTTAGTTATACTTTTTAGTAAATATTGATTCTCTTTGCAAAGATCTATAAAAATCCTTGTATGAAAGGTAAAGTTTTTCTTTATTAAAGTATCATGGTAATTAATTAAGTTGACGATACTTGTACTTAGGTTTCAAATACATTAACTTTAGGATAAGCAGTTAGAAGCTCATACTTCAGAAATAGGATTGAAAGATGCACATAATTTGATAAGTAATACTTGTTAATAAGGTTAAAATAGCAATGAAATGAAT
>LBNU01013620.1:4854-18611 GCA_014162995.1 Artemisia annua
AGATGTGGTAGGTGTGTGTTTAAAATATACGGAGGTGTAGAAGTTGTGACGACAGTCGTGGTGTGCGCTCAGTTGTGGAGAAGTTGTGTTGTGTTGTGTGTTCTAGCTATGAATTAGAACCCGACATCCTAGCTTTGTGTCGTTAAGCCGGTGTAAGCGAAAGTTGTGTATAGGTTCTCCGCCACAAGGAAGTTTGTTGACATAGTGAAGAACTTCAAGTAGGTGATCCGGGGAGTGGATTAGGAAGAAGGAAGGTGTCCTTGTAGCCGAACCACTATAAACCTTGGTTGTGGTTTGATCTTTCTAACATCTTCTCCATTCATTAATTATATTTACTTATACTATAGGGTAGCGTAGTGTTAGTTAGTAATATATATTTGTTCATATAGTGCAAGTCTTGAATTCACATAAACTAGAATCGAAGTTTTTAAAACAAACTTGTTTTCATAAATTTTAAAACGGACGTAAAACTATTCAACCCCCTTCTAGTTTTCCACAAAGACTAAAGACGTATGAGCATGTTGGAAAGGCGTATAACCTCCAAAGACAAAGAAGTGACGAAAGGCAGATAACTCCACCGCAACAACAAAGAACGAAGAAAAGTCGTTTATCAAAGATCACAAAGCATGAAGGAACAAAGACTAAATACTATTCTACAACGACACATAAAGTTCAAGTCAAAGAACAAAGAAGACCTCATCACGTGGAGCATCATTCGAATGACCACCCCTTAGGGTTAGATTGTTAGCATTAAAGAAATATTAAAGAAAAGTGGCGGTCATTCTAGTTTTGGGAACTTTGTATGTCGTGTGATAGAAATAGATATTGGGCCTTGGACTTGATAAGCTAATATGTTAAGAGTTATGTTAGTAAGCCTTTTATAATTCATGTAATCCAAGTCCAAGCCCAAGCCCATAGAAAAGCCTTTAGGGCATCTCATGTATCTTACTATTTAAACACCTCAAAGGCTCATTTGAGGTGTGTGCTTGAGTGTGTAGTGTGTGTGTTTCTCTTTCAATAAAAGTTCCATTTTCATCTCTCTCTCTCTCTCTCTCTCTCTCTCTCTCTACAAACTAACGCCACATATCATATATCAAGTCACCACCTTTACTTCATATTGTGCTAGTTTGTGTGATAAAGTTATAGATCTAAGGTCCTACAATATTTATCCGGGATACATATATTAAGTACATAAAAGGCAGAACCACAAACCCTAGCGGTTATGCAGATCAGGCAAGTACCTTAAGTCATAGAGAGGGACTGGGTCTGACAAGTTGTCAAACTTATGTACTTACGTATAATTAAAAGAGTTCTAGTTGTAATTAAAATGTTCGATGCCCATAAATGCAAGGCATCCTAAAATAGATCCTCATAACTTCTCCTTAAACTCTAACAGAAAATCCTCCCCCTCCTCTCCAACTGTTGAATCCTTGGCGGATTTGAACCCTAATTCGACTACATCGACTTCCTATGTTCCAATTGTGAATGGGATCTAGCTCTAGTTCTACATGTGCAGTACAGGTGGATACTCTCAACCAACACAAGTGATTCTCCCAGCAAACCCTAAACGTGTTGCAAGTTTGTGACCTTCATTAATGTAACACTAGTCTAGTCACTGAAAGGTTGTTTTCTTGTAGTGGTTATTGAATTATTTTATCCTTACACAATAGCCCATTATAAAGGTTGGCTCACGAAAATTAAAGTTGACATAATAAAATAACTAGACTCCAACTAAGACTTTAGGAGATTAGGGTAAATCCCTTTGTTCACGCAAATTACAAAAATTATACAATCAAACTAAAAACGGGTGGTATTAGGGTAATTCAAAATTGATGGACAAAATATCAAAATTAGCAAAATCCAAATGGATCCCAAGTCACAATTCTTTTAAGTTGGTTTGTTTTCTACCCTGTTTATCTCATTGCTCCGTCCAAGTATCTCTTAACTATTGCACTGCATCAATTAACTCTTATAAGTATGCAAATTTTATTGGGTTACTTATCTATGTATTGCCATTGAAGAACATGAGTGGAGAGGTCCAAGCATAAAGGGTGTTCATCGGTTCGGTTATACGGTTGTTCGGTTTGTTTCGTTCACTTAGTTTAGTTAAAATTTTATTTCTATGTAAAACTAAACCGAACAGAATTCAAATTAGATTAAACTGAACTGAAAACCGAATTTGAATTCGGTTCAGTTTTTTTACCCGAATTATAAAAAAAAGGTCGGTGTAAGCTTTCTCACTCAACTTTGGCGATTTTGGAGACTTAACCTAAACTGATCGATCAATTCCATCCTCTCCTAAATCATCAAACGTGGTCACTACTTTATGATTATGCTCGAATAAAAAATTCTTGAATTTATCCTATACGTTTTCAATATTTTGAGCGTTTAGGGTTTATCCAGTTGGTTTGTGCTAATCGATCTATTTTTTTCATTAATTCTAGCGCGATTCTAATTTGATTTTTCTTTGATATTTTATGCTTCGTTGGCATGTGAGGATCGTGTTTCTGGGTAAACCCTCATCGACATCTTGTCTATTATGGTTTTTCTTTTTGATCTCGCTCGTGTTTGTGGTTCTGTTTGGGTTTGTATTGACTAATTTTAGCTTTGGTTGGGCAGTATGATTTGATATGGAAAAAGGGTTTCTAACGTCAAAGGGGAGAGGAGTGGTAAGTGTGTTAAGGAGAAGCAAGGCTCCTCGATTTATGATCCTAATAAGGCCATAAACAGTTTTAATATTGAATCTGGTTCGACGAATGTGACCATGAAAGTGGAGCAAAATTCTACCAAGGGAGTTACTAGTGGGGGCGCATTGGCTGATGAATCTGGTTCAACGAATGTGACCATGAAAGTGGAGCAAAATGGGAATTCTAATTTTGACGGTACGTCTACTTCCACTAATGCATCAGCTGGTACTATGGGGCCTGATCCGAATGATAATACCAAAACACTATTTTGAATGCAAATATGGTCAAGGGAGTAATGAGTGGGAAAGGTGCAAACTTTCGTAAACTACTTGCACCTTCTAGCAATGGGGCGGAGTAGTAGTCTCGATGGACTCTGTTCAAGTTATATGTGAAAGGCTTAGTAACTCGGTCTATGGCTTTTTTTTGGGCAAGCGTATGGCATACCCGGTAATTGAGAATTTTGTAAAGAATACTTGAAGAAAGTTTGGACTTGTTAAATCGATGATGAATTCCAATGGCCTTTTTTTCTTCAAGTTTAATTCTAATGAACGTATGGGTGCAATGCTTGAGAGTGATCTGTGGTTAATTTGCAACGTGCCATTAATTCTTAAAAAATAGTCACCGAATGAGAATATTATGAAGGAGGATATGTTTAATGTTCCGATTTGGGTCAAGCTTTATGATATTCCTATTACCGCATTCACGGAAGATGGTTTAAGTATTATTGTAATCAAACCAGGCACCCTACTGTTGCTAGATTATTACACGTCCACTATGTGCATGGAGTCTTGAGGTAGGTCGAGTTATGCACGAGCCATGATTGAGGTAAGAGCTTATGCAGAGTTGAAACATTCCCTTGTGGTGTTGATTCCAAAATTCGAAGGTGGGGGGTACACTATGCACACTATTTGTATTAAGTACGAGTGTACACCTCCACAATCCTCTAGTTGCAAAGTATTTGGTCATGTTCTTAATGAGTGTCCTAAGAAACTTGCTACATATGCTATTAAGAATACGAAAATGCCAAGGCAAGTTGTTCGTGGGGTTTAGATTTGTTCAAAGTCACAGTTCATTTATAAACCTAAGGCACTAAGGAAACTGAAGGAAACTCATGATAAAAATGATAATACAGTTCCTTCCACATCGAACCCGTTTGATTCCTTGAGCTCTATGGTAGATGAGGAGGAAGGTGAGGGCCGTAAATCCTCCAGTTCGTTCTCATGAAAAGAGCCAAGAGGAAGGTAACGGCAACTATGCACCTATTGATTCATTTGGCAGTCCAATTACTACATCTCTGGTTGAAAAGATTAATAATCTAGAAAGTCAAACGTTTGATGGGAAGCTTGTAATATGTGTGATGATGGAAAGTCTTCTTTTATGCTAAAGGAGGCTAATGTGACATCGGTTTGTGGACCTAATACTAATATGGAAATGCAAGGGGAAGATTCAGATAGTCATGAGTTCGACGATATTGATGATGATATAGCTCGATATATGGCTAACGAATCGTACTGGTGGAGTAACTAATAATGCAAGTCTCCGGCAGTATGAAGATTATGATGGCTATGATGATTTTGAATATGATGTTGATGATTTAAGTGAAGAACAACTTCATTTTTGTGATGCGTAGGACATCAGTATCCACGATAGAGCTAGGAAGTAGTTTTAGTTTTGTCATTGGCATTTTATTGTGGTAGATTCATAAAGTAGGTTTGTCTCTTTTAATTTATAATAGTGTTTGTTTGAAGCACAATAGGTGCATTTGTATTGCCTGTAATGGGCATTATAATATTTTTTGGAGTAATATATTTATTAAAAAAACACATAATTTATACTCTTTTTCATTTAATTATATGTTTTTTTATCACAAAAGTAATTTAATGCTTAAAAATATTATTTTTATATTAGGAAAGAATTTTAATATTTTTTTATATAAATATATAAAATTATATATATAATTATGTGAATTTCATTTTTGGTTCGGTTCGGTTTTTATTTTACTAAAACCATATCTAAATCTAGAACCGAATATTTAATTTGGTTTTGTCAAATTCGTTTCGATTACAAATTCGGTTTGGTTTTATTCGGTTTCGGTACCTGTGGGTATTACCCGATTTGTTAGCACCCCTGTATATCCAAGCATGTTGTTAATCAATACAACACATTCATTATTTACTTCGCAACAAGAATATAGATATGAAGAAATAAGAACAAAATAAAGGGATGAAGATATTGAAATGAAACATAATCAATATGAATATAAATCACTAATCATAAATTCAGATATTCTTTTTTGTTTTCAAAGCCTTTGGTTGTGAATTAGGATATCTGAAGCATATATAGATGCAAGACTTTGTTTGCTCTTTCAAATTTGTCAAAATCATCATGAGCTCAAAAGCTCATCTAGCAACTCAGAACCTAGATCTTCCAACACAACTAAGTTTTTATGTTGCTTATTTCTTTCTCTTGAATTCGATGATGAAGACGTTCTTCGAAGCCTATGCATTTCCTTTATAGCGGCTGCAGGAGAACCACCATCCTTATTATTCCAGCAATCGGTTCCTTTCAAAGACTCTTTCACAGTTTCCTCTGAGAAGTTGAGTACAGATGAAGAACCTCTCATTGAATACAATGCTTGATCATATGCCAATGCTGCCTCCTCAGCAGTATCAAATGTTCCGAGCCACACCCTCTTCCCATTTCTCGTTGAGTCCCTAATCTCGGCGGCAAACTTTCCCCATGGTCTCCTTCGAACACCGATGTACTGCTTCATCTTCTCACCTTTATCTTTTCTTTCTGCGTTCGTGACATCTTCATCTGGTGAATACTCAATACTTTGTTTTTGGGATGTTGATGAACAGTCCATTTTCAGATGATGGTGTGTTTAATAAGTCTGATTTTGCGTGTGGAAGCATATATAATTGGCAAAGTTCGCTGATTCACATAAGCACAACAATCAACTAATATTGACAATATAAAAATCTTTTGAATGGAGCCTACATGGATTAATAACAACATTAATGAATAGAATATTGTGGGTGGCTATATTTAGCTGTGATAAACCATAAATACACTTGTTTTGGCTATACTTTTATCTTTAATCATATCTTGTTTTATTATCTTAATGAATGTGTCATTATCTATTTGCTTTACTATTTGATTTTTTATGTTTTTAATTAAATAATCTATTTACGTTTGCCTTTAGCAACAACTTGTGCCAGTTTTACAGCATAACAATACTAGCCTGGCTTTACACACACCTACTAAGGACAAATGTAGATGATATGTTTATGCATATATTACATTGAGCTTTTGTGTTGAGATGAGGAGATAATTATGGACTAAACGCCACTAGGGCACTGGAACACAGAGACGGGCAGTCGGCTACCTGACCACATGCGAATTTAATCTAGTTATACAACCTAATAAAACTAGTAACATAGAGTCGCTAGTGTGCCTAATGAAACACGTGAATTTAATCTAGTTATCTTACAGAGGCGCTGGAACGCAGAGGCATGCCTTGAAATGTTTCTACAGTGTATTCATACAACCTAATGAAACTAGTAAGATAGAGCCGCTACTGTGCATGCATGTGGACTAGGACGACAACACTAATTGGTTATACCACGTAAATCATGTTTTCTATATTTTCATTGGTACCTTAAATAGGCTAGGGATGGGCGAGAGACAAATATATAAAACCAACCGCCATTGTTTTTGCCAGCAAAAAAGTTTTATTAATTGCTAACAAGTAACAAATAACAAAAATAGGGACTAAAAACGTTGATCCAATCCTGCCAAGCCATAAATATATCTCTACAACAGTTCTTTCACGTCTAAACCGTTGATCCAATCCCCTCCAGCTAGGAAAACACCAACTTTATCAGTTATACACTAGTTCGAGAACTTGAGATCAAATCATAGCGTGATGTAAGATTTTTCAAGCTATACCTTTAATGGATTTGGATTTTCACTAGCTAGAAAACTACCATCACAAACTTTGCTTGTGGCAGTCATCCTAAGTTGACACAGATTTAAATCTGAATGTTTTGTAGAATTAAATATGTAGTTTTCTAACTAGATATTTCTACGCTCACACGGTCCAACATATTTTACAGGTTGCTAGCAGTCATATGGATAGAGAAACAGAAAAAATGGTGACATCCTTAGAATTGAAACGATTGAAGATTCTGATTTAGTCAACAATCACATATCTGTATTTGTGTATATGTCATTTAAGTGTTTGATTAAGTGTTTGACATTATATTCTTTCTAATAGCCCGAACAACCACATATACAGGGAAATTTGCTTCATTAACTCATGCACCACATTTATTTGTAATAGTAGCAAACATGGCCCATGCGATGCATGAGTCTGCATTTTAAAAAAAAAATAATAATAAAAATAAAAAATAAATAAAATTACTTAGCATATATATTCGTGCTATGTACAGGTCTTGTTATTTCTAGCCCCAATTTGAGCTCAAATGTACTCTCTCTATATTATTATTTCAAGTATGACTTAAAAAGTAGGCATTCCATTTTCTAAGGTTGGTGATCTAGTTATCTCGGATAGTGATGATGATGAAGTCCTTGATGACTTCAATGAAACTTCTAATTTTATGGCTTTTGACGATTGTAAAGGTGGTAGTGGAGTGGGTATGAGGAGCTTATTGGAGCAATGGAAGGAAGATACCCATGACCAAAACCGTCATGATGATAATGAGTTTGATGCTTGTGGTCTAACCGATGATGGATTGAGGTTTTGCTAATGCTTATAACATTAGTCTCCGTGATCAGATTAGATAAGTTATCTTTATTTTGTTTTGCATAAGTATGGCATGTCATTTTTTATGCTTGGTTGTGTATTAAACACTGTAGACGTTTTTGGTTTATGACCTTATGAATTGATAATATTTGTACCAAAACTCAATATTTTCATTGGTACCTCAACTTTAAGGATTTGAATGGTTGAAAGGATTATAAGATATTTATGACCTTATGAATTGACAATATTTGTACCAAAACTCAATAGCAAAATATATGACATGGTCTTAAAAACTCCTTAACCGACTTTAGTCCTCTTCTACTTTATTTTTTCCGTATCTTATGGAAAATCAAGTACACAATTGTTCCGTTTTAATTTGGTTCGGATGCTAATGTAGCGGCTTGTCGAGCATTTGACAAACTCACACCATACATTTCAAATGGGATTTTATTGTGTTTGTTTTTGTAAGATAATTGATGTTAAACAATATAATGTTTTATCATATGCAATAGAACAAAACATTGTTTTATCAAAAATTCAAGTATCTTTTAGGGTTGCTTTGTTCATGTTAAATTAAAATTAACATTTTATCAATACAAAAATGTGCATTTGTTATGGATAAATATTAGTGGATGTTCATATAGCCCATAAGATGCCCACGGCCCAGTTAGCTATTAGGGTTTTTACCCTACAGTTTATCTTATATATACCTCATGTATCTCTGACATTATAGATTAATAATAGAATACTCTCATTCCTTCTATTCTTGTTCACAACACGTTATCAGCACGCTCTAAAGTTGGATCTGTTTTCTTTATTCGTTGTAGGTACGTTTTCAATCCGTCAATCCTTATACCTATCATCGTAATTGTTTATGTAAATGTCTGCTACCATCTAGAGTTATGTGCCATGTTTATTTACTTTGGCATGAATATTATTATTATATTAGAATCAAGGTAATTAATTCATGAATTTGATTGTGTTCATAGTATTATTAGGCTATCAGTTGTGTGATTTTCTTTGTGATAGCTTCATGCTACGTTCTATGTAGACTAACAAATGTCTCGATAACATGCATTTGAGTTGTTCATTGATTTGTTTATTGTGTTTTTTTTTTCTTTACTTAGCTAAGTGCAATTACTAATTTTTTTTTAATAGTATTACGTGAACTTATATTAGAATATCTTGTTGCTTCCTTGATCATGATGTTAGAATAAGATATATTATCATTGGTTATTTTTTGTTGGCAACGTTAAGAGGATTAACTATTATGATTGCCAAACTAATTTGATTAATATTTTTTTTTTTTTTTTTGTGATTACATGGTAAATTAAAGTATAACTTCAGCAGATTCATATTGTCATATAAGACCATCATGCGAATGATATTCTTGTAGATAATGCAGACAATTTTCAAGAAAAATTATTGGTCGAGTTTATTCCCTTGGACAATACATGTTAGTATAAATGTCTGCTGTAATTGCAAGAAAATAAATAAATAAATAAATAAACCCTTCCTTGTATGCGACACAAAAACTGGTTTGAATGATGCTCTGTATAAGAGGTTAATTGCAGTCTCGACAAGTAACAGACTTTACTCATAGAGTCATAGGCCATAGCTCTGTTTTCCTTTGTTATTTCACAATGACAAAAGTTCAATACGAAACAATAATTATCTAAATATCAAATCAAGAGATCTCAACCATCCATCTACTTTAAATCTAAAGGTCTAGATTAATCCTCATTTTAGTATAACTAATTATTAAAGGGCACTTTTGTAATATCATTAAAAAATAAACACATATCATATCAGCACCTCTAACACACCGAACTAATTCATTCACCAAACACAATTCGTTACCAGTCCATGGTTACGCTTCCAAATATTCCAATCATCGGTTAATTCATTACTCGGAACCTCATAAACTAAATCATTCACCAGCAGCAAAAACCACAGATCTAACTACAAGCGCCGACTAAATAATCTCCATCGGAGTGGAGGAAGGGTGGTTGGAGAGAGATGATTCGCAGAGCTGAGGGTAGTGCGTGGATAGAGATGCGCTGTGGATTAGGTTGGGTGATGACGGTTGGTTTTTAATTTGACAGCGGTGGCGGTTTATGATGGTGGTGGTGGTCAGGGGCGGAGCCATGTTGAGAGTACCGGCGGGAGTTGCCCCCAACAAACCTCTCGCAGACACACAAAACCATGTGGGAAAAATATCAAAATCGTAGATTTTTCCAGTAGTTTTTTCTTTTGTCAGAAAACATGAAAAAAGGTAGGTGGAGAACAGTGCTAGAAAGAAGGAAGACGAGACTATAGTCATTATGTATTGTGAGTGTGACTCCTCCCAAACTAACCAGTTAACCAGGTGTGGTCAACAAGTCAAATCTGAGAGAGGAGAGATCAATTTATGATCCGGTGTAAGCACAGTGTATCCCCGGGTCGTTATGTCCCAGCGAGATTGAAATTGTGTTTTTGAAAACGTTCTGGAATGAGTGATTAGGAATGGTAACCAGATAAAGATTTTGATTGATTTTTACACTAATGATTGCTTGAAATGATAATGGAACAGTATTAACAAATACAGAAATGCAAATAATCCTAAAAACCTAAATGCGTACTGGAAAAGTGGAAATATGCAAAAATAAACTACAGGGGGTTAAAATGCAACTTTTACAAACTTAAAATGAAAAGAAAATTAAATTAAAAAGAAAATGATTTTTTTTGATTATTTTATTATTTAAATATTAATTATTTAATAAAACTATTTAAAACTTAATTAAAATCTAATTTAAAGTTAAACTAAAAATAACTAAGATTACAAATTTAAACTAGAAAATTGCAAAATTAATTTCTAAACCTTTAAAATAACTTAAAAGAAATATAAAAATTGAAAATAAATATTTTTGTCTTTTTCTGAATTTAATATTAATTAATTACTAATTATATTAATTAAACTAATTAACTAATTTAAATTACAAATTATACTAAAAATGGCTTAAATAGAAGCTATCACTTTATTAAAAGTGATGATTTTGTGATTTTTCTTTTTGACAGATGTTTATATACTAGAAATATGAAACTTTAACAAAGACAAACTTTTTATAACTTAAAAATAAGCACTTTGCACCCCTTAATAGCTTAACATATGGTATTTTGGATTTTTAATAATGCAAAAGCTATTCAAAAGCTACACAGTGCATACAAGCTACAAATTATGATGCAAACAACTTAAGTGAACTGAAATTAAGCTAAATCAACAAGAATATTACACTTGTTAAGCCAATAATCACAAATAAGCACTTATGCAAAATCACAGATCCAAACAGGCCTTATAAGGCTAATTCAAGCTTCTGTGGGGCCCACAAATAAGCTCAGAGATCCAAAATGAAGCTTGGACCAACAAGCTCACCTGGTAAGCTTTCAAATAAGCTAAAAAACAAGACTTAACTCCTACAAATAAGCTCTGTGTGAGCTTATGAAATATGGTCAAAAGCTCAGTGTATACTGACCACTCAGTATACACTGTCAAATGGGACAAACAAGAAGCTACTAGCAGCCCTATCAAATAAGCTTGGAAATGCAAAATAAGCCCTAAACTATCAAGATGGGTTGCTTGGCTTTCCAAAAAGCCAAGAACCATGCACTGGGTCCCACTAATAAGCTCTGTGCAAGCTTATGAACTTAGATGAAAAAAGCTGTGCACAGGGGAGGTCACAGACAAAAGGGTCAACTTTGAGAGTGCTTATTTATAAGCAAATGGTTTCCAAACTGAGATTTTCTTTTTGAAATATTTAAACAAGCAACAAAATATTACAAAACAACAATTGGTTTGGATTTCCAATCTGTATTGAATCCTACAGATCAAAAAGAAAAACTGGCCATTTTGACAGTTATGGAAATTTTGACTTTTTCTAATGAACACCTAAGTTGACTTTTATGAACTTTGATTTGGATTTACTCACTGAATATGTTATATTATGCTATAAGAACATGAAATTAAGCAACCCTAACAACTTATGAACTGATTTGATGATTTTGGAATCAAAAACTTTGACAGATTACTAATTAGATGAGATTAAAAGGAATTTTGACTATTTGACAAATGACCACTAGTTTTTAAGGTTCAATTGTTCTAAACCACACCTAAGAAGCATGCAACAACAAAGTTCCACAACTATAACACAAGGTATCACAGATTTGACAACAAATCCAAACAACCTTTTTACTGAACTAGTTTTTGATTTTCAGAACAAATGGATGATCAAGAGTGATATAATGATTCCTAACCACTTAAGATCATGTAATAATCCTAAACAAGTACAGAAACAACAGTCTAACTCACAAATAACCAAGATGATCACTAATTCTATTTTGACAGTGAAAATGAGATTTTGAGCAATAATGAAAACCACAGAACAACCCTAAGATTTTAAGCAATAATATCACTACTCAACACCAAATAAGCATAAAAACACAGAGATAAGCAATGATAAGCACTTATACAGTAAAATGGAAAATTACACTAAAACTTGAAATTTCTAAAACTTGAAAGTAGAAAACCTCAACTCTAGCTTTACTAGAGTATCTTTAAGCTCAACAAGCTCCAGCTTATTCAGAGAATAAGCTGGTAAAGTCCATCTTGCCCCTCCATTGTAGGCAACTTCCAAAGCTTTCCACAGTCAAATGCAAAGGTACCCTGTGATTATTTGTTACTGAATTTTTTACTTTTTTATGTTTTCTTATGATTAATACTAACCTAAGTGAGCTTATGGTACAGTAACATTAAGCTTAGAACACCATTAGAACTAAAAAGGAAATTTGCAATTTGAAATTATGAAACTGAATTTGAACTGATAACAATGGATTTTTGATTAACAAAAGATCAAATTACAACTTTGAAACAGATTACAAGCTTCTTTGATTAAAACTAACAACTAGAATTTGAAATTACACTAATTCGACATAAAAATTTAACTAAGTGACTACACTCTCTTGAATGCTCCATCTTCTTCCTTAAATAGGGGTCTTCTAGGGTTTGTGATGATCTCTGAGCATTTCCCACTTCAATCCTTAGCCCTTGGATGCCTCAAATTCAATCCTAGCCTTCCACGTGTTTTTGGCGCCAAAATGGTAAACTGCCAATTACACTATTTTATTACAAGAGGGGGTGGTGCATTTAATGCAAAGTGAAGGGTTAGGTGTAGTGGAGTGGGCGGTGGGATGTGATGGTGAAGGTGGGGGTGGTGGAGGTGACAGGCATGGTGGGCAAGTTGGGAGGGAAGGTGAGAACGAGGGGGTGAGTTTGACTGTGGTTTGACCACAGGTTTATAACAAAGGGGTGTTGGGCTGGTGTGTGTTTGGCCAAAGGAAAGAAAAGGCCAAGGGTTTAGGGGTTTTGGACTGTTTTTGTTTTTGGGTTGGATTTGGTTTTGGACTTGGGATTTTATTAGTAAACATGGTCCGTTTGGTTTGTAGTTATAACAAGGACCAAAATTGTAAATTTGGATTTTTTAGGGACTGGTTTTGTCAACTCTCCAAAGTATCTTCAAGGGTGAATTTTTGCCAAATGTGAATAGTACAAGGTCTTTAGTTGACTTTTCCACTTTTTGATTTTCAAGGGACCATTTCTGCCAACTTTGAAACTTGAGGGACCAATTATGTAATTTCACCAAACTTTTCACCCAAGGACTATTTTTGCCAATGTTTCATAATACAAGGACCAAAATTGTATTTTTCCAAAAGATTTTAATCCCAGGGGCTATTTTTGACAACTTTGCAAAGTTTAGGGACTAAACTTGTAAAATTTTGAAACTTTTCATCAAAGGACTAATTATGACAACTTGTGATTTTCTAAGGACTTTGGTTGACTTTACTTTCAAAATTAATGCTCAGGGACTAGATTTGACAAGTTTTGAAAGTTGAGGGACTGAAACTGCCAATTGTGCAAACTTTGTTCGTTTTTCATTTGTTTTCAAACATTTTGCATCTAAAACATATAAAACACAACCCTGGGATATTTTTAGTATTTTGATGCATATTTGGGTGTTTTTGGATGTTTTGGCAGTTCATCTAAGACAAAAATGATGAGTATTTACACACTCATCAATCCCCCACACTAAAATATTGCTAGTCCCTAGCAATCTTTTATGAAGACTTAATGGATTTGATGTCTCTTTACCAATAGCCATTACTTCTGGAGTAGCCAAATGTTTCAGTTCAAGTAAGAACCATGGTACACTGATAACCATATGATTTTGAGCAAACTATCAGCTGCCAACGGATTTGATTTGTCTTTACCA
>LBNU01013623.1:0-11534 GCA_014162995.1 Artemisia annua
AAATAATAATAATAACTATACTATAACTTAATATCATAATACATAACATGATAACGAAATTAATATCATAATACAATTTAAAAAGCAGAATAACAAAAAAAGGAATAATTGTCAAACGAATAAGAGCTACGTGTCAAGTACACAATTGTCTCAAAAATAAGAATTAAATATCAAATAACAACAATGTTAATATCAAAATAGCTATCATTTTATCACAATAACAAATCTTAAATATCAAAATAACAAATCTTAAATATCAAAATAGCTTTCATTTTAACTTTCAAGTTTTGTTTCGGGGGCTTTATTAGTTCTGTTTCTGGGCTTCTTTTAATATCAAAATAACTATTATATTAATAAGAATATTAATATCAGAATATGAAATAACTGGATTGAAATGAAGCCAACATCTAATTCAATTTGTCATACAAATCAAATAAAACCAATTCAAAAAAATATTTACAATTTTAATGCTTCAGTTATAATATCTTTCTTATATTTGTTTGCATCACTTAATAAAATCTTAGCAGCATATAATTTTCTCAATTTTGCCAGTTCATCCTTGGAACCATTTGCCTTAAAAATGGATCTCCATTGTTTGTCTTCAACTCCTGAATAGAACTCAAGGTGCCTCATAGTAAATATTCCACAATCAGTTTTATTTTTTGATGTTTGCCATTCCATTTCAAGTCTACGAGGAACACACTTTGAAATTTGTTGAGCCTTTGGATGATTTGTCACTTTAAGATAGTGACAAAACAACTTGAACTGAAAAAAAAAGTTTAATATTGAAGAAAGTTAAAAGAAATATATATTTTTTATGCTTAAAAAAAATAAAAAAAAAATAAAAAAATAAAAAATAATAAAAAAAATACCAATATTTGAGTTGTATTGCCATATATTCCAGCACCTTCCTTTAGATTGTCGATGATTATAAACGATGGATTCAAGAGGTTGAAGCAATAAACATAGAAGTGATTTTGTCTACATACTGGAAAAAATACCTGTAAAATTTACATATTCATATTAACAAATGTTAAGAATAAACAAACAATTAAATAACATGATTTAAAAAGAAATAAGACCTTACCAGATTAACTGCAGATAAATCATTACAATTAAGATATCTTTCGCAACCATACTTAATTGCCTTCAAAAATTCTTCTTGTATCTTTTTAATTGCAACTCCACTTTTTTCTCTTCGAGGTGCCTAAATTATATTATAAGATAACAAATAAACGCTTTCCTTGTTAACAAATATTATTAAAAAAAAAACGATAAATTCATACCATTGCCTGGGTTGTGAAAAATAATCTTAAAACCGATCCAGGACTTCTAAATTTTTCCACTTCATTCAAAACAACAGCCCAAATGTCTATGATGTTTGACGTAACATGTTTTGTTTTATTAACAAGATTCTTAAAATAGCTCCGGTCAACATTACAATACAAATCTGACCCAAAAAACTTATCTCTGCAAAATAAAAAACAATAAGCATAGTTAAGGTAATATTTAAAAGCACATTTTATGTTAGAAAAAGCACATTTGATAGAAAACTTAATAAAAATTAAAATGATAGAAACTTACACAAGATTGCTGGCATTCTTCTTTTTTATCAACTCTAAAACAGACTTTTCTCTCTTATTTAATTTACAAAGAATATTAACTTTTCTAATGTTGAATGGGGATTTCATAGCAACTGTCGGATTCCTTTGTCTATTCACTTTATCCATTAAATCTTCATTATTTTGTACTGAATCAGCTGCCTGGAAATAACAATTAAAAGTTAAAAAGATGTATATAGATGATTAATATCCATAAAACAATATGTCATTTACTAACATCTTTGCTTAAATTTTGAAGAGTTTCAGCGCCACTTCTCATCTGGGGTTTGAAAATAACATTTATTGTATTAAGAGACTGAATACAAATAGTATAATAAAAAAATAACCATTGATTATTTTAAATATTACCTTATTAATATCTTCTTGAGTATGAACTGATTCATAGGAGTCTTCATCTTCAAAATCATCATCTTCAATACATTTTATATCTTCAGATTCATAAGAATCATCATCTTCAAAATGATCATCATCATCTTCAAAATGATCATCATCACTTGATAAACTCCCCGGAAAAAAACTTATTGGCTCAGGACAATCAATGATATCCTATAACATATAAAAATTACAGATTTATTATTAAAAAATAGTTACTAGATTAGGTATTAAAATCAGAATACAGTTTAAAAAAAGATTATATTATTATTATTAAAAAATACTTACTTGAGGATTACTTAATTCATTGAGTGCTTCTGCTGCAACCATTACCTGAAAAGATTACATATAAAAACATTGTTTTAGATTAATTACAAAAATTGTAATTAAAAATACAGTTATAGAGAAAATAAAAATACCAATTTACTTTGATCATTCACATCTGTAAGCTTATCCATCATCTCCTTTTCATCTGTCAGATAAATTAACTTCATATTATTCCCGTCTGTATCTGAACTTTGATCTTTCTGAAAATTTAAAAACAGAAAAATAAATTACACTTAAAAAATAATTTTCAAAAGTCATTCCTTAAATTATTTACCTCATAATCTTTGATTGCATACTTTGATGCAACTTCCCAGACATCATAAAACTCTGGATGTTTAGACAGGGAGTTTTTTTGGAAATGCAATGCTCTCAAAACTCTTTCTCTAAATGGTGCGTTTTGTTCAGTTATGCACAGCTTGTAAAATATAACCATATGGAGAAGCGGCAGATTAGTCACACCAGAATAAGTCTGAAAGCATTGTTTTCTATCATCTTTCAGGAAACAAACACCTTCAACAGGTTCTTTATAGTACTTAAGATGTTCAAAAACAACTCCATCTGGCATTTTTGCGTCTCCAACTAACACTTCTTTGCAAATCTGAACAAAAAGCCATTGCTTCATTGGATTTTTGAACGGAGTTAATCCAATGTAACTCTGGTATGCTTCATCTGCTGAGATCTGATTCATCATTTTCGCCATTGTTAAGAGTTTGAGAACTACAATCATGATCTTTTTCTTCAATTTGTCATTTAAAGAGCCATGAAAAATACAAAACATAAATTCATTCCACTCTTGAAATCCAAAATTTTTAAGTTCAGAAGATGAAAGTTTATGCTTTGAATTGTCATCTAATGTCACAGAGTAAGATTTTGGATATTCATCAACTTCTACACAGTCAACTCCGACAATTTTTTTATGTCCAAAATTCCTTCTGTACTTGCATCCTTTCAAAAAATCTCCCATTTTGTTTATTTCCAACAAAAGTTTGCTTTTGAAGGATTCAAATTTTTGTTCTTCTTGTATTTCAGCAGGACTTAAATTATACTTCAAACAATCTTCTTCATTAATCCTTCTTAATTTGGCTTCTGTACCCTCTTCTTCAAATTCATCTGGATTTTTTGAAATCCAATTTTCTGCAGAATGTATCATCTTTCTTTTGTGCTGGTTGATCTCATGCAGAAGGATCTTAGTGATGTATCTATTTCTCAAAACATCCATCTGAATTCGATGCCGTGCATCTTCTTCATCTAAAATTCCAATTTCCCATTCTTCATCTTCAAACTCATAATGCTCCATATGAATCATTGCATATAAACCACAATTAATTTTGTCGTTCCTTGTTTTCCATCTCAAATTAAGTACTTCGGCATCCTTTTCACACAAAAACAAATTTGTGTTTGGAAATTTATTCCGAGCCAAGAAGTCTACCAACAGAGATTTCTGTTTAAAATTTAATTTAATAAGAACAAGTACGAATCTTATATACATAAAAAGATTTATATTATTGAAAAAATATTAAAGAAATACAAAACTTACCACAAATTCAAAAACTTTTTTGTACTTTCCATCGTATGGAGCATCTGATTTAAGGTTGTCCAAGATGACAGCATAACCATTCCTTATGTTGAAAACTATTACATAAAAATGCTCATATGCAAGGATTGGAAAGAACACCTATAAAATGAAAAATTAATTATATAATTTAATTATAAATAATAAAATAGATAAGTTAAAGAATTATTGCATCAAAATAAAACGGAGTAATAACATTACCAATTCCAAATCTTTCAAACATATTTCTTCTTTGAGACTAGCATACTGATCTTTTACGTAATTATCAAACTCCTTAACTTTTGCTTCCCTATCTTTTTTATATTCATCAATATCTTTGGGCTGTTAACAAAAAAATAATAAATAATAATAAATATAAATAAGAATAATAAAAAAAAAAAAAAAAACATATATAAATACACAAAAAACATTTAAAAAACTCAGAATTAACTTACAATGATTTGAGTTTTGAAGAAACGTCTAAAACTTTTGTTATATTGTTGTGTTAATTTTTCTTCAAAATTCAAGATATTCACAAAGTTATCGATAATTTCGCGTTCAACTTCATTCTCAGACGCAAGAGACTGTATATGAATATTTAGAATGGCATTTTCAATTCCAAACTCGAATATCTCTTCCCTATCAAATAAAAGATATAAAATATGAGAAACAAAAAAGAATTAAAATAATAAATAAAATAAATTAACAGCATATCTTACATAACATTTCCTTCAACAGAATTTTGAAGAATAATTTTGGGAAAGAGTTCCTCAACTTGTGATGCATATTCTGGTTTTGTATCCACTCGCTTGTTCATATAAGGTGATTCAAAATGAATGCATTTTTTTCCTTCCCTTTGCTTATATGCATTTGTATCCACTTTGCTTATATCCTGGAAAAAACATTAGGAAGAACTTATGTCAGGCTAAACTTTTTGAGACATCATAATAAATTGAATATCAATTCCATGATTTTCATGTAATTTTATAAGAAAATATATGATTCTAACCTCAATCTGACTTTGATGGTCACCTTTAATACATTTTGGAGTTTGAGATTCATTTAAAACTAAATCTTTTGCATCTTGAGTTAAAAGAATCTCATTTTTCTCAATTAAATCCTGAAAAAAAAAAAAAAAAAATATAAAAAAAATAATAATAAAAAATTAAAGTTTGATTTAACTTATTATAATTACTAAAAAAATTACCTCAGAATTCTTTTCAAGTGCATTTAAATGAGAAAGATCTTCATGTTCAGAAGTCTTTTCAAGAAATTCAATATTAACATCTTCATTTGAAGACTCATCATTCATTAGAATTCCTTTATCCAAATTTACTTATTCACATGCAGACATACTGGTGTGACACATCATTTCAGCAGACCCACTTGCAGAACTTTCCATTGCTAATGAATGTGGCGAATCAATAGTTTTGACGTTTCCATTCATAGCAAAAACATTATCATTTAGTTCTGGAAGTTTCTTTGATATTGGATTGCTGTTATCCATTTGCATATCAATGACTTCCAAGGCTAATGAATGTGATGAATCATTAGTTGGTTCTTGAATCTCAGAGATAATGTCACATTCTTCAAAATCTTTAATTTTGAGACATCCAGCATTTTTAACATCTAATGCTTCCATTTGAATATTACTTGTATCCTCTGTTTGAATATCTCTTTGCAATCCAGCTGTAACAGGGAACTCAGAATCAACTTCAGATTTGTCATTTTCCTTTAATGAATCTTCAGTGAAAATTTCATCATTTGATTGACCTTCTGGAGATTCTGGGAATTCAACAAACTTGCTTTGAAAATCCTAAAAAGTAAAACATGAATTCAAAAATTTAGTATACATATGTATATTATATTTGTAAAACTTTAAATTGTTAAAATTAAAGTAAGCTACATAAATTGCACTTACACCAGCAGAAACTTCATTTTGGTCATCTGTTTGAACAACCAAATCATCTTGAATAGGCAAATCATGTTCTTCAGCTGCTGCTCTTGTCTTGTCATCAGTCTCTGTGTTGATGTTTGAAGAATCATTAGTTGGTTGTACATTCACTATGTCTGTGTTGACATTTACATGCTCATTAATCTCTTTCTCAGACGCTTCTTCTGGAATACAAGAGATATTGTCGGAGTCTTCATTTTTTTGAATTTCGAGACAACCACCATTTCCAGAATCTGCAGACAAATCCTCTTTCATTGTAAGATTCTGCAAAATTTCTTCTCCAACCATCAATGAAGTAGAAAAATCATCTTGAGAAGCTGAACGAACTTCATCAATGTGCATATCAGAAAATTTCGTAGCTAATGAATGTGGCGAATCATTTGGTTCTGGAATTGTCTGCGATATTGGATTGCTGTTATCCATTTGTAATGAATGTGAAGAATCATAAGTTTGTTCTTGAATCTCAGGTATACTGTCACATTCTTCAAAATCATTAATTTTGAGAGATCCAGCATTTTCAACATCTAATGTTTCCATTTGAATAATACTTGTATACTCTGTCTGAATATCTCTTTGCAATCCAGCTGTAACAGGTAACTCAGAATCAACTTCAAATTTGTCATTTTCCTTTTTTGAATCATCAGTGAAAATTTCCTCATTCGTTTCACCTTCTGTAGATTCTGAAAATTCAACAAACTTGTTTTGAAAATCCTAAAAAGGAAAACATGAATTCAAAAATTTAGTATACATATGTATATTATATTTGTAAAACTTTAAATTATTAAATTTAAACTAAGCTACATAAATTGCACTTACACCAGCAGAAACTTCATTTTGGACATCTGTTTCAAAAACCAAACCATCTTGAGTAAGCAACTCATGTTCTTCAGCTGCTGTTCTTGTCTTGTCATCAATCTCTGTGTTGATCTTTAAAGAATCATTAGTTGGTTGGACATTGATTATGTCTGAGTTGACATTTAAATGCTCATTAATCTCTTTCTCAGACACTTCGTCTGGAATACAAGAGATAGTGTCAGAGTCTTCATTTTTTTGAATTTCAACACAACCATCATTTCCAGAATCTGCAGACAAATCCTCTTTCATTGTAACATTCTGCAAAAGTTCTTCTCCAACAAACCCATCATTTTCCTGCAATTTATCGTTAACTTCTTTGTCTAGACCTTCATCTGCTTTCTCTTCATTTTTTGGACTACCAACAAACCCATCATTTTCAAAAGTTGCAGACAAATTGTCCTTCATTGTAACATTACCATCCAATGAATCACCTTCAGAGTCTACATCCTCGTCATTCTCAGTATCCACTCTTTCCACCGAATCAATACTAACATGTTTTGATACAAGAAGAATATCTTCATGAGCTACTGAATCATTGGTATCAACAACCCCATCTTCTAATTGCAAATCAACAACCCCATCTTCTTCATGAGCTACTGTATCAGTAGTATCAATAACATTTGATGGAGTGACATCTTCAACAGCATTTCTTGTTGAATCAACAGTTGGAATCTCCATATTGAGCAACTTCTCAGATTCTACATTAGCTACTGTATCCGAAACTTCATTTGTAATACAAGAGTTAGTGTCAGAGTCTTCATTTTTTTGAATTTCAAGACAACCATCATTTGCAGAATCTGCAGACAAATCCTCTTTCATTGTAACATTCTGCAAAAGTTCTTCTCCAACAAACCCATCATTTTCCTGCAATTTATCGTTAACTTCTTTGTCTACACCTTCGTCTGTTTTCTCTTCATTTTTTGGACTACCAACAAACCCATCATTTTCAAAAGCTGCAGACAAATTGTCCTTCATTGTAACATTACCATCCAATGAAGCACCTTCAGAGTCTACATCTTCATCATTCTCAGTATCCACTCTTTCCACCGAATCAATACTAACATGTTTTGATACAAGAAGAATATCTTCATGAGCTACTGAATCATTGGTATCAACAACCCGATCTTCTAATTGCAAATCAACAACCCCATCTTCTTCATGAGCTACTGTATCAGTAGTATCAACAACATTTGATGGAGTGACATCTTCAACAGCATTTCTTGTTGAATCAACAGTTGGAATCTCCATATTGAGCAACTTCTCAGATTCTACATTAGCTACTGTATCCGAAACTTCATTTGTATCCTTTCCAATGAATAGTGACATAAGCTCTTTTTTATATTGAGCAACTTCTTCATGTCTCGAAAGTATATCATCATGCAACGAGAAATGATGTATACATCTTTTAAGATCTGAAACAACTTGCTGCAAAAATATGTAAAATTAACAAAAAAAAGGTTATTTGTTTGTTAATAAAAGTGAACTATTTAATAACATAATAACTATCATTATATATCATTAAGAAAATGAAGAATATAGAAATGGAATTAAAAGATTTCGAATGTATACCTTATAATTAGGAAATTCAGGTTGTTCTTCGTTTGAAGAATCAATCTGGTTACTATGAAACTTCTGAATCTGTTTTAAATAAACAGAATAAGATATTTGAGTTTTAAATAAATGGAATTAATAGATTTCGTTTGAGGGAACATTGTAACCCTTGAACAAGTATAAATATGTTCTCTTACAAAACCTTTAAAGTCTTTGTTTTACAGAACCTTGTTGTTGTTATTTACTTTGTTTACTTTGCATAAACTTTCACCCAAACACAGTCAAAAAAATGGCACACTACAATCACATTTTGCAATCAAAATATGTTGGCCATGAACCTGTGAAACAAATAAAATATAACATGGGACTTGCAAACTTGGAGACTATGGCCACCATTTATACATATACATATACATATACAGATAACATATAGTAATAAAGATAACATACAGATAACGTAAACATGACAGATAACAAACAGTATGGCCACCATTTATACATATACAGATAACATACAGTAATAAAGAATTGCAAACTTGCAGACTAAACATACTAGAAAACTGGCACCACTGAGAAATCAGTAATAAACTTGTGTGAAAATTTTAAACGTGACATACATTGAAAGTAAAATTCAAGGGATAAACTTGCATGATAATGAGAGAAAAATGGAGGCCGTTGTTACAAATATGCTGCTGTAAGTGTAAAAACTACTGTTCTCGAGTTTTTTTTTAAGAAATGGAAGGGGATGGGTGTTCTCAAGTTTTTTTAAGAAGGAAGAGGAGGGGATGAAAGGTGGGAGGAGGGAAGAGATGGGCTTTTTTGTGTATATTTGTTCCGTCCAATTTTGGGGGATTAGGAAGGGAAGCGGGTTATTAAGATGATGGGCTTGTGTAAAATTACAAATATATCCACGTTCTTGACCTAGTTTTCACACTTCACAGTAGCATTTCTTTAACAACGGCCTCCATTCTTCTCTCATTAGCACGTAAGTTTATCCCTCTATCTTACTTTCAATGTATGTCACGTTTGCAGTTTTGACACAAGTTTATCACTGATTGATTACAACCAACAATCAACACGTAATTTAAGAGTATAGGAAATGTAGCTAGATGGTTAAGGTGCAATTTAAAGTGAATGAAGTTCAGGAATTGATGCTGAATCAGTCATATGTTTAAGACTGAGTGCAGATGTGTACTGCATATAAAGATTGATTGGATAGTTCATCAGATATATAGTCAGCTTGTTGACTGATATCGATTAGAATTAGTAGTGTTGTATCTCTGTTTTGGGTTCTGTCCAAAATGTTCAGTATATTATTTTAAGACTACAATACATACCTCAAATCTGCCATAACTTGTGATCGATGTTGTTTCAACATCACTATCTTCTTTTTCTTTTGAAATTTCAAAGTCATTTTGTATCTGTTGATCCTGTTTTAAAAAAAATAAAAAAAAAATCGTAAGTTATTTTAAAAGAAATCAATAAATGAAACTAATATTAAAAGATAAACTTGAATGAAGTAATACCTCTTGCAGAGGGACATCAATCAAATGATTTTCATCTACAATACATACCTCATCCTGCTTTAAAAAACATATATTATTTTAAAAAACAATTACTCAGTAATATTATATGAATATGAAGGAAAAAAATACCTCAATAACAGGAGCAACTTGTCTACTCATCGAACTTTCACAAACGTTTCCAGATATTCCTTGATTATCTAGTAGTAAAACTTCATCAGATGCGAAAATTGGTTGATCAACTTGTTCATTCTTTCTGCATCTAAAGAAGATGTGATCATCTTCAAAAAACTCAGAAAAGTTTTGAAGTCGTAAATGTTCAGAATCCACTTTCTAAGCAATTCCGTTGAGCAATATTGTATGACATGGCTTCATTTGATTTTGTTCTTTGAAAGAGCCATCTAAGTATAACACCAACTGTTTAAAAGAAATAAAAATAAAAATTAATGTAAAAAAAATATAATAATAAAAAAAATTAAAAAAAAATAGTATAAAATTAAATTTAAAAAAATAACAATAAAATAAATAAAGAATAAAATATACGGACATACCATAAGAAATGTTAACGGACCACAATATTGATTGTTTGCAGAATTTTTGCTTAGGATCATGTTTAATAGCTAAGAATCCATCATTAAACCTACACCAATCAACTCCAATAAAATTATCAATATAAGTGAGCAAAGTGATCGTAGAAATTTCATATTCGATTCTCCTGCCTTGCATGATGAAATCCATTGTGGTCACCAACAAAATAATGAAATTTAACTTGAAAATATCATTTAACTTCTTTAGTTTCCAAAATGAACTCCTTCAGGTTCATAGAAAAAGATCTATCTTTAGTTCATGAGTGTCTTTGTATTGGTTCCAAAAATTATCAAGATTCAATTCCCATCTTCTTGTAAGAAGTCCTTTTTTCAAAAATGAATTGTTAAATCTCCTTTAGGAAAACCTAGAATCTCATGAACTAAATCTCTGGTGATTGGATTGCTGTTATCCACTAAATGAGAATGTGATGAATCATTAGTTGGTTCTTGAATCTCAGAGATACTTTCACATTCTTCAAAATCTTTAATTTTGAGACATCCAGCATTTTGAACATCTAATGTTTCCATTTGAATATTACTTGTATCCTCTTTTTGAATATCTCTTTCCAATCCAGCTGTAACAGAGAACTCAGAATCAACTTCAAAATTGTCATTTTCCTTTTTTGAATCTTCAGTTAAAATTTCATGATTTGATTGACCTTCTGCAGATTCTGGGAATTCAACAAAATTGCTTTGAAAATCCTAAAAAGTAAAACATGAATTCAAAAATTTAGTATACATATGTATATTATATTTGTGAAACTTTAAATTGTTAAACTTAAAGTAAGCTACATAAATTGCACTTACACCAGCAGAAACTTCATTTTGGTCATCTTTTTGAACAACCAAATCATCTTGAATAGGCAAATCATGTTCTTCAGCTGCTGCTCGTGTCTTGTCATCAGTCTCTGTGTTGATGTTTGAAGAATCATTAGTTGGTTGTACATTCACTATGTCTGTGTTGACATTTACATGCTCATTAATCTCTTTCTCAGACGCTTCTTCTGGAATACAAGAGATATTGTCGGAGTCTTCATTTTTTTGAATTTCGAGACAACCACCATTTCCAGAATCTGCAGACAAATCCTCTTTCATTGTAAGATTCTGCAAAATTTCTTCTCCAACCATCAATGAAGTAGAAAAATCATCTTGAGAAGCTGAACGAACTTCATCAATGTGCATATCAGAAAA
>LBNU01013624.1:0-29438 GCA_014162995.1 Artemisia annua
AGAAAAAGAGAGAGAATAAGGGAGAAAAAACTACCAACATGTGTAGTGGGAGGAACTGAGTGGAAAAACGGATATTCTTTTTTTTTTGAGTAATTCTTTTATAGAGATTAGAACATATGACGTAATCAACACATGGATTAATGGGTTGCATATTGATGTTTTTCTTTTTCCCAGCATACAAGAATTCCACCACATCCTTAATGAATTGGTGAGCGCACTGAGACTTTAATTTGCGATTACGAGAAAGACTGGTCGGCCTAGGCTGGTTTATGCGATTGGTGGAGTGAAAAAAAAGGGGTTCTGCCAAAGGAAAGTATAAGATATCGGAAACCGGTTTGTTTTAATTTTTGCAACTTGATGTGTCACGTAAATGACTGTTTATTCCCTAATTAATTAAGGTGAATTAATTTTAAATAATGGGGTTTAAATAATTTTGTTTGTATATTTCTACTTTTACTAATGGAAGAATTAAATTACCCATTCTATTGGCAACCATAAATATGACAAATTTTTTTCTCCTCAATATGTAACTTACATGTATTCTTCTCAATAATATGCCATATTATGATCAGGTTAGAAATGATGTACATTATGTATATGGTAGGATTAATCCGTTAAAAGAAGAAGGGTTCCATCAAGCAAGATTATCTTCGCACTTAACACACCGATGAGTTAACTGGAAATATAAATGTTAATTACCTATAAATTGGGGTGTTATGTTATTTTATTATATATTACTACTAGTGTATAAACAACATATCTTATAAGGTATATGGAGGGGGGGGACCTATAAATATATTTATTTAAAATTATATTTAAATATTTTATGGATATATTAATTAAAAAGGGATTCACTTATTTGAGTATTTTATATAATTATATATTCTAAGGGGTAGGGTATATCCTTTATTTTATATTTATTATAAGTACTACCATTTTTAATATAATAAAGGCAGGAAAATATATATTTTCTTTCTTTCTACGAAATGTGGATTGCTTAGGTTATGCAATGATCTGCTTTGAAAACTGAGTCTAAAAACCATTGCGCTTTCCTTTCTTACTTGCTACGCGATCTAGCGGTGCCATTTCGCCATCAATTAATCAGGATCAATGAAATTTCATCAATGATGCATTCTGTTTCTGTAGCAACTTGGTCTTGAATAAGGGAAAACCATTTATGCTACCAGTGGTTCAGATCATGTGCTCAACCATTTATGCATTCCTTAGCCAGGACAATCTATCCCCATTAAATGTGTTATGTTGAACTTAACCTAATTAAGAGAAATGGTTGGGAGGCCAATTTTATGTCTAAATTTAGGTGACAGCATCCTCTTGGTCGCAGAAAAGAGACTCGCTTTTGCACAAACCAATAAACTGATGTCATACGGTTTTAGGCACGAAAATATGCATACTTTTTGGTGTCTCAAGCATTTCTCATAACTAAAACAGACCCTCAGAAACATCAAGACAACACCTGGCACAATCCCAAACAATAATGGTGTTGTTCCATACAATGAATCACATCATGAGAATGATTGTTGTCTAATAATTTTGATGCGACTATATTAATCATATCAAGTAACTTGAGAAAAACATCACATGTGAGAGATAAAAGAACCGATGAACGTGAATCTTATGCTTCATATTTTCAACAGGAAACCGAAGGAAATGAGAAGCATGAGCAACTGTATAACAGGTCATGTCGTTTTTCTGTCATTATGCATCTAGTTTGGTTGCTTCTATGTGGACAAAAATTAAAAACATGATTCTGCCCTATCTTTCTATAAGAACACACACATCAATACGGGTAAGGTATCTGACGTTTAACCAACTGATCAGTCCATGAGATCAAACTGCACAAATCACGTACGTTTAAATCTGATAAAACTCTTGGTTAACCCCTTTTAAAAAATTACATGAACTGTAACATTGTACTCCGTAATATGCACTGAGAGTACATATAAAATACGTTATATAAAATACCTTGATATCCTTTATTGAAATTCTCTCAATAAATCCAAATCGGCAAAAAAACATGATTACACGAACTCTTCTAGTTTCAAATCCAACACATTGTATGAGTACAAAACGGTCATGGTCGTAGGGTGGTCACAGCAGAACATAAGGAAGTTTCGTGTCTTGTTGTATATGAATAGGCAAAGTCATGAACAGGACCATTGTAGTCCAAATTATGTATGTGGTTCACATAAAATGGTCCTCTATGACTCATGAGTCATGACAACTACAAAAGTTATATTCATAACTATATAAACGTATTCAATTATGTTTCTAATAACTAGAAAATTTTAATCTGCTTGTCGACATTCAAAATGGTTTTTACTATTCCTTCAACTACTAACTCTTTGTATTAAATGGTCTTGTTAATATTTAAGAAGAGTTCAAGATACAGTAGTTTTAAGAAACCAAATAATAACTATTGAAGAACACAACTATTAGGGATCAACTCCAACATCTCATAACTCATATTAAAGAGAATTTGTAACGGAAACTGACGATATATTGGCTATGTCAATGACCTCTAATCGTGTTGTTTCAATCCAAATGACAGTGATGGTGGTTGATTTTGGTGTACCTAGTTCCTTAAGCCTATATTGGCTTGATCGTTGTGCCTTCTCACGAGTTAGAAGTTAGAACGACCTAATTAAATGTTAAACATGATTAAATCAAGTTTGTTGTTAGAAAACTCATATAAACCATAAGTATTACTAGTATACGTCATTCTCGTGTAATAACACAAAGCAGCTTCATACCCATTTATGTAAATCAAGAAATGGTCCACGTCTAATCTGTAGAGGGTCCAATTTTCGTGTAATCAATGAAAACAAACAAAATGGGGGTTAGCCCTATATTTGTGTTCTTAGCTAAACTTAAAACAGATCGCACTCAAATATGACAACAACGCTTCGTATGCGAATATACGCATTCTAAAAGGGACCATGCTCGATAGCAAAATGGGTGCAGTGTGATCAATTTTATCCAACTTAGAGAAGGGAAATACTAATTCTCCGACTCTAATATAACTAAAAAGAATAAGAAACTTTGTAAGTAATTCTTCCACAAATATCCACAGATTATGTTTCAAAGTAGACAAATTCATGGTTTGCAAATTAGATAAAGCATATATCATACGGTATATAACGACACGCTTAGAGAATTATACCAGATACTTCATCTTCGAATAGTTAGAATCAACTTAACTGAATTAACTGGAAATTCGAATGGCTCTACGTACATTTACAAAAGGATTAAATTCTAAGCGTGACAGTTTAAATTGTTAGTTTATATGACAGCTTTCTCCATTTCCAAATACGTTTTTAACATCACAAACTTTCTTATGGCAAAAAAATCTGCAAACATTTTTAGGTAATTGGTTCCAAAATTTGATTGCTAAACGTATAAGGTTGCTATTGAGAATCTGTTAAGTTTACTTAATAACTTCAGAGTGCACAACTTATAAAAAAAAATGTTGTTTACTGTTGGTTAAGTTTAACCTTTCTCGTAAATTAATAATTGCTATATGGTCATATTTGCAATAATTGGTTTTATTCGTTTAATATTCACTAACAAACACATGATCTGTACTTTATTTTATTGGGCAAATGACAAAAAAATCATCGAACTTGACACTTTTTGTGATTGTGTGTAGCCAACTACTCCCTCCGTCCCAATTTAATAGTCCATCTTTCCTTTTTGGTACGTCCCAAATTAATTGTCCAATACCAAAAATAGATAGGGATGTTTGGTCAAGTTTACTATATTACTCTCAGTTGAAATTAATATTACAAACTTTAAAGAAGTGTTAATTAATTGGTTAAGGGTAAATCTGTCATTTGGCTAAAAAGTAAGAGAGAGGAGGCTGTATTAATTATGTTTTTCTTAAATTGTGTGTTTTTTGTCGGGGACAATAATTATGGGACGGAGAGAGTATTTTTTTTCTTATTGTGTATACTGTACTTTTAAATTTGTGACTTTTACCCTTCGAAATTGGAAAAAGTAAGGGTTAAATGGTCACAAAATACACACAATGATCGAAATTTGAAATTTCAGTACACACAATAAAAAAATAATAATTTGCTACACACAATCACAAAAAGTATCAAGTTCAATGCATTTTTTTTTTTAATTTTTCCTATTTTAGTGCATGGACCACCCATTTTACCTACATGTTATGAAATTGTTTGTTGACCCAAATTGGAACATAATTAGACGATTGAATGTGCACATGTGTTTGCTTAGATTGATGGGCACATGGCATCCTCAAAACATCTTTTCGGTATTAATTCAGCTAACGCTAATACAACAAAATACCTCTTTCTATATAATACCCATTTCATATACCATTTAGGTCTCACACACTATTTTATTTTCTTTTCTATTTTTTCAAACAAACTAAATAAAAAAACAAATTATATTTAAGGCAATTACATATATCCTTGCAAATTTAAAAAATTTCATAAAATTATCACATAAAAAATGAAAACTAAAATAATAATAATAATATAAAAAGATTAAAAAAAAAAAAAAAAAAAATTGTAACTAAACACTCCCTTTCAAAAGTCACGTCCAAACACTCCCTTGTTCCTCACTACACACAAAGTCACACACTCACATACACATTCACACACACTCACATATATATTGACACACAAACACACTAAAAAACAAGGCACAAACACAAACCATTTTAAACACATTAAAAAACCAGAAAAAGAAAAGAAATTTTTGGTTTGGCGCTCCAACAGTTATTTGGCGTTCCAACTTAGCGTAGAAGGGGGGGGGGGGGGGGGCAGTTATGGTGGCGGGTGATTGGCGACGCCAAGACGAGGGACACGTTGGATTTGGCGTGCTCTTCCGTGACAGTACCCTTTGCTCTTAAAGTGATTGGAATCAAGGGTCTCGGGTTTGTAGGATACTCATGAATTTTTGTGGCGTAACATGAATTGATGTAAAATATCAAAAATTTGACATAGTTCCAAAAGAAGTGTCTAAAGTCAAGTTTAATATTTCATAAGTGTATGAGGTCATTTTTCTCTGTTTGTTTAAGTATATTTTCAGCTTCCTTTCTTTCACCACGAAATAGAAGATTGGTCTCATATCATGAAAAATTTAATTCGCACGAATACATATCCTAGCTCCTATAAAGAGTGTAAATAATGTTTTATTTATTTATTTATTTATTTTATTTTTTTTTTTTTAAGGTACCATTTTTAATGCATATAACACAACACATCTTCACCAACTTCAATACTAAATACTAGCAGAGTATCCGCGCGTTGCGGTGGCAGATATCATATGATTAAAGTCTAGGCGACAACAATATAACAATGATGAGCTGATTAACCTGAGAAAACAAAAATAAAATGATAATGGTCCAGCCTAATTTACATGTTTTTACCAGTTCCGACGGTCCTCTCAGGTTCGTTTTCAAACGGCTTTTATTGGCTAGCCGAACCGAATGGTGACTCCAGTTCCCAGTTAAACCGGTTGAACCCGTTGGCCCGGTCCGATTTTTAAGACCATATTTACCATCAACTTGGTATGAAGTTTGGTGTGTTTTATCAGTTTGTAAAATATGTATGATAACATGTATTTTTTATTGTAGAGATGTTTTAAAAATAACATTTATTAGGTATTTATTAGATGACTATAGTTTACAAATTAAGACAAATAATTTTTCATTATTAATAAGGGTTTTTCTAACTTGTGCCCTGGGGCACAAGTTAATCACACAAAAATTACTGATGGACCCACAGAAAGTATACAAGAAAAACAGTTTTTTATTTAAAAAGTGACAGGGACTCAGAGAAAAAAAAACACAGTGACCCACAAAAAGTACATATTTTGTGTGATTAACTTGTGCCCAGGACACAAGTTAGAAAAACCAAACTATTAATAAATGTGTTGCTTAAAATTTTGAACGTTTCATTTTATGAAAGTCCTAAATACATTGTAAAGTAGTATAGATATAGATTGTACAAAACATAATCATGATTCATGACTAAGTTTATGTTACAAACTTGTTAATGCACAATAAATCGTGGGTTATGAAATTTATTTATTTATTTATTTTTATATTTCTTTTTAAGAAAGGACCTATTTAAAGTGATCAATTCATTTGAAGATGATCAAGATAAAGCTAGTTAATATGATCAGAAAAACGAGATGTCTCATTCATTTGGAGATCAATTTACCAACAACTATTAACATCGTCTCATCGCAATGATCATATATTATCACCATCCTCCGTCGTTTTCTCAACAACTATTAACGTCGTTTCTAGCTCTTTAACTTAGAACCACTCCAGACATAGCCAATTTGGGCCACCTAATGATAAGTTTGGTCAGTAGACCAAATTTGGTATGATTAGTTTTTCACATAGAAAATCGACATTAAGGTCCATTGGAATCATCGTTACGCTTTATCAATATCATTTTCAGGGGCGGTACCAGAAAATAATTTATGTGGGGGCATAACTTAAAGGTGTATGTCGGGTCAGGGTCTTCAAGTCGGGTTTTTTTCAAGGACAAACTGAAATGAAACGAATTTAGTATGAACCAAACCGAATTCGATTTGGCTTTCATCTGCGCCCAAAAATCCAAATTCGTATCCTTCATTACCAAGTCAATATTTGAACAAAAGAAAAATATATAGCGATGATATACATACAATTTTAGAAGGTTTTTAATGGTTTCGATATATCGGAGTTCCAAATAAAACAAGTTTACTAAATACACTAAATTAATAGAGTTCATTTTATATGCCAAAAAATAATTAAGTATAACGGATGTGATGTCATTTTTAGAGAAAAAGAACTTAAAAGATAACTTTTTTTGTGATGTCATTTAAGCTTTTAATGTTATTTTTTAATTTAATAATTAGATGAGAAGAAGGGCATATGAACCAATTAGAAATAACGAAAATGTAAAAAATTGAGCAGCGAAGAGACAAAATCTTGGCTCGAACACCTACTCATTTGTGTAGCAACACAACATACAAAGCAACTAGGCCAAAACCATCTATTTTGTTGAAACTTTACTTTGCTTTTATTTATAGTTTCTTGGGGGCAAATTGAAAAACTGGTCGTCATCTTCGAAAAAAGCTACCATTGTCATAAGAAGGCTTGTGGGGGCAGCTGCCCACACTGCCCCCAAGGTGGTACCGCCCCTGATCATTTTTGAACTGCGAATACTACACCTGATCAAAAGTTCAAAACATTGATCCTTAGAAAACCTAGTGACTTTGAATAAGAGTAATCATTTTTAAATGTATCAAACTAACCGCTTTATTTTTTTTAATGTGTACTCAACTTTTCATTGTTCTATTGTATATACTACCTTTTATAACCACCTTTTATATGTATCGCTACAACCTGCAAAGGTATTAAGAATTTATTACGAAATGTATTGTGATGTATTGCTAATCCAATGATATATACAAAAGGTGGTTTTAAAAGTTGCGTAAATACCAAAGAACAAAAAAAGTTGAGTGCATATAAAAGAATAAATTGGTTAGTTGAATGCATTTAGAAATGATTGACCAACGGAAAGAAAGGGAGAAAGAAATGGGTGTTGACTTGAACTTGAACTGAGCACGAATTTCATTTGTATTTGAGCGTAAAAGCAGCTGCTTTAAATCTATCTATCAGGGAAGAAGGGAGGCGATTTCAAAGCGAAGCACCTTTATGAAAATTTGATAAATAGCTTGTAATTTCTTTTCGTGTAATAATACTCCTTGATATGTGACCTTATATTTGAATTCTGTAAATCTTTTTACTAACCTGAAAATACTAAAATAGCGTCATTGTTAATGACCATGGCAATTATTTTACTGTGGTAACCATACCCTAGTGACAAACATAAACAATTGTTATGTGCGGCGATAAGATGGAATACATGACTTGTTTATGTCGAAGGGTCTATAAAACCTATTCGATTATTTGATTAGTTTTAAGTGACATCAAGAAAGTTAGAAAGTATTCAAATAATAACTATTGATAAAATTTAAAATTTCGTTTACAATAAACCAAATATTGTGTGTATTAAAGACTATTAATAAGTTATAGTTACATCTTATCAACTACAATAAACAGGGACGGAGTTAAGATTTTAATTTTAGACGGGCCAAATAGCAAATTAACACTCGATGTTAACTATAACTTCGTTCTAATCGCTATTAGACAACTTTTGGAATAAGCAAGAAGAAAGCAGAAATCAAAGTGAAAATAAGAAAACTTATTAGACTGAAACTAATTTTAATAAAATAGTTTTAATGGTATAAAACAACAATAAGCGTTTAAATAAAAAAAAATCAATGATTACTCGTTAACTTTCACGAATAAGTCCAAGAATAAATAAAACTATCCTAATTTAAAATCATGCCAATCCTTTTTAAGCATCAATATAAGAATATAAATAGTTTACTGTTTCATTTTCTTGAATCTTGGATGGGTCAAATACTAAGAGCACAAGATGTCTTTTAAGTTAAGGACAATTGCATATATACTAACTTGCATATTTACATATATACTTAAAACATGCTTAACTTACATTGTATATCATGCATCGAAAACTTGTATTTTAAAGAAATATGCAAGTATTTGAGTTTTAGTGAGGTATATATGCAATTTTCCCTTTAAGTTATAGCATTGTGTATAGCTATTTTTGTTGTCACTTCAGTTTTCTCCCTTATAGCTTAGCTTTTATAATTTAACAAAAAAAATAGTTTATCTCCATAATTCAAGTTGGGTAAAATGTAAACATGGTCCCTAAACTATCACGAAATCGCAAATATGGGACCGACACAAAAAGGCACGCAAAAAAGCCACTAACGTTACGCAAATGTGCAAAAAAGCCACCGAGAGGCATTTTCCGTTAGTTTTCCCGTTAAGTGCCACGTCCTTGAGGGTAGTCTCGTCATTTCATGGTTCTTTTTATCTCCCGCCAACCTTTCGGAGGACTATTTTTGCAAACAACGTAAACTATTTAGTTAAAGCAACTAGATTACTAGAGTTGCTTTTTCACAGTACATTAACTCCCCAAAACCAACCCAGAACTTCATATCCGTTGTAAAGGTAATCAACCGTCAAACCCTAACATAAAAAAAATCAAATCGGAACAACGAAACCCAACTATGGCGAATAATGATAAGAATAATAAGGGAACGTGATTGTTGATGGGGGGAGGAATCATCCGAAAAGTCATGGGGCAAAGTTTTATTAAATGATGAAGTCTTTGAGGATGTTTTGGATGAATTTGGTGATAAAGTTATTGCCAAGTATGGTTCGTATGAAAACATAGGGAAGGAGATGATTGAAGAAATTATTCAATGGATGTGGAACAGAACCTTCAACAAACCAAATGTGGGTGCTAGCGGTGCCATATCTATTCCTACCATTGGAAGTGATAGCGGTTGCTCCAATGAGATAGTTGCAGAGAAAAAAAGAGGGAAGGGAAGGCCGGTTGGGAGTGGCAAGAAGAAGAAGGAGGGGAGTCCTAATCCGAGTACAGTTACTGAAAAAAGGAAGAGGGGAAGGGCAAATGGGACTGGCAAGAAGAGGAAGGTGAAGGAAGAGCATACGGATCTTGGTATGTTAATGTAGTATACTTCATTTGTTTGCCTTTTTAAATTTGTTTATGTAAGATGCTATGATATGTTTGATAGACTTTTATATGCATCCCCTTTGCTAGGTTTAGGATAAACAGAGTATTATGTTTTTAATTAGGCTGTTAGCATATCATAAGTGAGAGTGTTTGGCATTACTAAAGTACTGCTACAGTTACTAAGTGTTCACATTGGTTATAAGTAAGTCTTCACATTGGTTGTAAGTAAGTCTTCACATTGGTTCTAAGTAAGTCTGATTGTGTATCTTGAGTGTCTCAGAAACAAAATAGTTTGGTTTCTATATCACCACATTGACTTATTAACTAAACTACAACTATGTGGTGAGATATACAACACTGCATTGCTCTGCTTTACTTGACCTGCATAATTGTTTCATTGACTGCTGCTGCATTGACTTTAGCATGTATACCATTAGTTTCGTATGTGTTGGTATGTCTTGACAGTGTGTTACTTTAATTGCCTATTGACGTTTGAATTTAAACGGTGTCAGGTTTTAATTTAAGTGATTATGATGATGAAATTGTGTTCAGAATGCACAATAATGGGTTCTTTGAATTTGCTCCTTTGAGATAAGTACAAGGGAAGGTTTCTTCAATGTGTGCCTTTGTCCATGACAAACATATCTTTACCCTTGGTCTGGATGATATGTTATCATGCATTACGGGAGAAAAATGGGCTGTCTTCTTTTGTTTGCCTGGCAAATCATTAGAAGAAGGTTTAAAATTGATTCACACAGACAATGATGTGCATACAATGATCGAACTAGGTTGTCGGGCTAGTTTTGTAGACTTGTTTGTTGCTCACACAAAACAGATGTTATCTCAATACTATTTAAAAAACATTGATTCAGAGGGTGAAGGTGGGGAGGTTGTCGGATGGGTAGAAGAAGATGCTAGCTTGCGGTGCTCTAGTACTTCAACTCCTTTTAGGACTAGCACTTCAAAACCTTATAGGAAAGTGGAAGATGTTGATGCTTCAAAACCTGAATCCGGGAAGCATAAAAAGAGGGTGAAGAGGTCTATGGATAAGGGAAAAGGAAATATGGTTGATGAGGCTGTTGTTGTTACCAGGAACAAACCGGCTGGTATTGTCATTAGAGACGGTGGTTCTATGAAGAACCCAGCAGGTGTTGGTTCGGTGAATGTGGGAGCAAGGGGTGGGGGTATTTTGAGACCAAGAATCACTAATTGCGTACTGGGTCTACGGGCACCAAGATCAATGGGTAACAATGTGGTGTTATTTTGACTAGGTGAGTCTAATGAATTGTTTATCAAATATTTTGGATACATTGCATTGGCTATTATAGTAACCTCATTTCATTGCATATATTGACTGTGCAGGTGTAGTTGATCACGTGTTGGTTCATCCAGTAGAAGGTTTGAAGATTGACGTATGGGTTCATCTATTGGGAATATGTAATGTGTAGAAACTAAAACACTTTAATTTGGTTGTATTTACTAATGTAATTTGACTAATGTAACTTGAACTATTTTACCTTTGTTTCGAATACACCAAAGGGTGTGGGCAGGCATTGTGATGGGTTCATCTTTTTGGTACACCCCCAACAATATTATGTAAATTGAAGTATTTCATATGGGGTTAAATGTTTAATCAAGCTTAACTCCTATCAATAGTAGGTTTTGTGTTTCTGTTATACTATGTTTGTGTTTGTTTGTTTTGTTTTTTGTGTTATATATATACTTCTATCAATACTCTGTTTTGGGTTAAATGTTTATTGATGCTTGACTCCCATGAATACTCTATTATTGCATCCAATTTCTTATGCATAATATGTTTGTGTTTGTTTTGTGTTTCTGTCATTTGCTTCGATTAATAGCATTTACTATGAATATGTTTGTGTTTGTTTTGTGGTTCTGTTATTTGCTTCGATTAGTAGCATTTACAATTATGTGTTTGTGTATTGTATTATGGTTTCAATTCTATCAGTTTCATGTTTGTGAATGTGTTTGTGATACGAATCGAACAATGTATATCAAGACAAACGGGATTAAACGACCGCTTCCATTCATAAACCATAGGGATACATTTACAACCTTAGGGGAAACCACAACCCCTAACTACATCATCACCTACATTGATGAGGTGAAAAGTGTACCCATTTTAGAGGGTCATTTAAGCCCTAATTCGAGTTAATATGATCAAATATTGCCCTAAATCGTTCCTTTTGTCATTTTAGGTACTTTTGATAAGAATTCTGGAAAACACATCATTTTGGACGTTTTTGGAGCATAAAGTGAAGAAAACGACAAAGTCTCAAAAGAATGTTGGAAATCCTTCCTGACGGCGTCAGAGTCACAAGGTGACGCCGTCAGCCAACCAAGACAAAGGAGTGGAATCAGACTACACTAGACGCCCTAAGAAGAAAATGAGATGTTTACACCTGACGGCGTCAGGTGTTACAAGGTGTAGGCTGTCAGGTGTAATGCTAAAGAGAGACGACCCAGAGCTATTTTACAAGTGACGACGTCAGAAGTAGATCTAGGCCATCCGAGAACCCTAATGGCGGCGAGCTAAAGGCGTCAGAAACTATAACCTGACGCCGTCAGAGTGTATTTTCTATATATACTTTTCTATTTTTCATTAATTAGTGTGCAACTTTTGGGAACAAACCCTAGACGATTTTGTCAGCTTTTTCAAGGGTTTTTCACCCTTGACTCTCCCATGTTCAATTAAAGATAAGTCTCCATTCAAATTAATCAATATGTCTATGTGTTGGTTAATTATATCTTATGTTTGTCTTTCAATTAACATGCTAGGCTAGATTTATCTTGTGTTTGCTTAGATCTAATGAAACCTAACTATTGATTATTGGTTGTTGGTGTGTTATTACTTGTATTGGATGATTGTTTATCGATGTTAGGCTTAAGAAAACTGGCTAACCTCCTATACGGTAACTTGCTTGAACGTCTTAAGAAACATGAACCAATGCGTACTAGGTTATTATGGTTGTATTTAATGCATAAGAGAATTCTAATGATCCCATGTTAGGAGCTTCTTAGCCGGCTCGACATAGGAGTGAAGTAGGAGCTTATAGAGTTGGGGAAGTACGTACGCCACCCCACGAATGGTATTAAGGAATACACCCGTCATCCACGCAATTAATACACACTAATTAACCGGTAAAAGATAGTTAGGGAGTAAGAAAATCTAAGTAAACACATTTGTCTCCATATAAGTTTCACAACCTTTTATTTTCTTGTTATTTTGTTTTTAATTGCAATAGTAGTTTTTGGGTTAGTTGACTAGCAACTAATTCCGCCCACTCCTTCAAAACCGAAATTTTACTTGCTTTCAAAAAAAAATATAAAAATACAAAAATAATCTTCCTTCATCCTTAGACCTATTAGAGTAGTTTTTCATACCTAACGAACACTATTCCCTGTGAGAGAACGATCAATCCCTCGTACTTACCACTACACTATACTACATCGGTCAAGTACACTGCCTGGTGGGATTGCAAGCTTCTCAAGATCCCTTGAGAGGTAAAACCTGTTGCGTGGTCGCAATCCCGCGTATCATACATCTACCTACCTTACGACACTACGACGGTGGCACTAAAATTCAAAAGAAACCATAACTCCACAAGTGCCCAACCACCTACTACCTACATTCATCATACACAACAAACACAACAAAACAACCCACCCCCAGCCTCCAGCACCCAACCCCTTCACATGTAAGTTTGCCTCACAGCAAACTCAATCTTGGAGACAATGTTGTTGTTAGTTTGCCTAAGCGTCATCATCAACCCCCTCATCTTTGTCATATCAGTTGACTGAATCCTCCTAAGCTTATTCGCATTGGCCCTTGCAGTTCTCGAGCCCCTTAAGTTTTGGATCTCCAAAATCAGGTCCCCCTAATACGGAGCATATTAGACAGCTTTTGGCACCTACTCATCAACTCTTGTGCATGATGAATGTCCTCCTCAACCTCTCGCTGGTAATGGGTTAACATCATTTCCGATATGACAAACGAGTTACAGGCAATCACGAGATCAAGACAGCAAGACATGTTACTGGAAAAGGGAATGATAATTATTTGATTACGGGTGTGTGTGTGTGTTTCTGCTTGTATGTGCGTGTGTGAAGGCGTTGACAATTTAATATGAAAACATGAAAATAACTTTGCAAATTAGCCATTGAGGTCATGTCACAATTATACCATTATAATTGGCGGGAGATAAAAGAACCATGAAATGACGAGACTACCCTCAAGGACGTGGCACTTAACGGGAAAACTAACGGAAAATGCCTCTCAGTGGCTTTTTTGCACATTTGCGTAACATTAGTGGCTTTTTTGTGTGCCTTTTTGTCTCGGTCCCATATTTGCGATTTCGTGATAGTTTAGGGACCATTTTTGCATTTTACCCATTCAAGTTATAAGACACTCCTGAACCTCACAATCTTTTTTTCCCCTTTTTTCCCCAAATAAAACAACAAATTAAAAATAACGGATACATTAAAAATGCGCATTTGGGAAAAAAATACAATTTTGTGATTAAGGTTCAATAGATGCTCCAAAATATCTTATCGAGGGTCGTTGTGCACTCTCATATCCCAAAGTTCTTTTTTTTTCCTTCGAGCTATGTCGCATCTTTCAATCCAAGTACGTTGCAAATTCGGTTGTAGAGAAACATACAATTCGTTAAACTCACTAATCGTGAATTATTGGTCTTTCAATATCATGTTATGTGATATGATGCAAAAATACATGATTCTTCATAAAATTCTCAAAATGACCTTGTAGTACTCCAAAAGCCTGTTCTATATCTTTTCTTGCATTTTCTTGAACTCTTTTAAACTTCATTGTTTTTTCATCCTTTGCAATGAAAAACGTTTTGACAAACTTAGACCATTGAGGATAAATTCCGTCCGCTAACTAGTGATGCAGGATTTCTGACCAGGTTTAATATTTATAATCGTCTCGTCTACCTATGGTCTACCTTATGCGCTAACGGGCAGTGTACCCGGTTGTGTGTAGTGTAGTATTCAGTAAAGCCGAGGTCGTTGCAAGAGCTATGCGTGTTGATCTAATTTAAGTTCTAGTGTCACTAATTTTAAAGGGGGTTTGTATGATTTGATTAATTAAACTAAGAAATGAAATAGAACAAAACAAAAGCAAATAATGAGGAATATAATCAATAGGGAGAAACATACTAGCTTAGTTACTAATCTTGTTATGTTATGACTACGTTTTCTAATTAGTGTTTTCTATCGCTCCACATGGGGTTTTAAGTCACTGGACTCTTATGGTCAATTTGTCAAGCCTATTTTCCATAGCGTCCTATTCCGTAACTAATTAAGATGACGAGAGTTCATGGGTTTACCTTATGGAAGAGTCATTAAGTTCCGCTACGATCTAAGACTTATTTAACGAAACCCGGCTGGTTAGATCTTAGGTTTCCCCTAACTTTTTAAGCATTTTAGTTTGGAAGGTGCTCGTTTTTAGTACAATTCGCATGCAAGATAGTGATACTACTTGCAACCTGATTCACTAGGGTCATATGGTCAATTCTCCTAGTTTCCTAGATACTACCCAAACCTCCATGTTACCAAAACAAGGGTGTCTCAAAATAAGCAAATAAAGTATACATATAAAGCGATACGAAAATGAGAAAACTACATCATAACAATAACTATTTCATAAATAGGCTAACACCAAAGGTGTTTAGCCTCTCATATTAAAACATGTAGGAAATTCAATGTTTAACATCATGAATGAAGACATGGAATTAAATACACAAATGTAATACGAAATACTAAAACTTATGATGTGTATGGAGTGAATTCTCCCTTCGAAATGACTTGTATGCTGCTGGAAATCGTCCTCCTTGAAACCCTAAGTCGTCCTCTGGTTGTTGTATGCTGAGAAGATATTTTAAAATGCGGAATTAGGGCAGGTATTTAAAGTCTCGATTATGTTACGATGTAACCTCTAGGGTTGGTTACGCCGTAACCTTTGGATCTAGGATGATCTTATCCTCAGTGATGGATCTATGCCGTAATCTAAAGGTAAGTTACGATCGTAGAGCCCTCGTATACCACTTTACGCCGTAACCATGAAAATGTTTACGTTGTAACTTCATTTGACACCGAAATATTTCTAAGTCTTGGGAAAATATACGGCGTAACTTGTGTAGGAGTTACGCCGTAACCTTGATCAGCATTGACTTTTGTCTTCTAGTATAAATCCTAGTTACTACGTAAGTAGAGTATGAATTTACGCGTAACCTTTGTCTGGTCAGCATACCCTTGTGTATTTTCACTAAAAACCTTCCAAATCCACGTCTCTTCGTTCCTATGCTCATTATTATATAAACGAATAAGAGTATATATTCAAGTAAAATGTTATAAATTTTGAGCATAATAGGCGAAATTGACACTAAAATATCAGGACTATTTGATGTTATCAATGGGTAATAATTTTCGGTGATTAAAATGACCTAGTTGTATTAGTCAACCCATGTAAGTGTGTCCCTCCCAGATTCATTAAGTTTTAATTCAGACATAGAATGCCTATTCTCTTCTTATCACGTAATCTCTCAAAGTTTAAAGAAACGTTGAAAAATATTCAAACCAAGTCAAAACTTAGATTAGTTCCTATCTTTAGAGACCTACGACGGGTAATAATTTCCGATGGCTAATCAGACTCGTTCTTGTTAGTTTATCCATGTAAGTGTGTCCCTCCTAGGCTCTTTAGTGATGAACTACATCTTATGTGCTTTCATGTATATCAAATTGTGTGATATTCTTTCAAAACTTGCTTTCAATTGTGAAGTTGATTCTTGAATTTTCTAAAGTCAATGAGATCCACAAATTCAAAAACAAGACATCACTTCGAATTTGGAAAGAGTGTCACTTATTTCAAATGTTTTCTTGGTGAGGAATATATGAAAAAAGAGAAAGAGATAAAGCAAAAACAGAAAAAGAAAACAAACAGAAAAAAGTACAAGGCACAAAGGAAAAAAAATGAGAAAAATACATTCGAAAAAGAATTGCCAGAACGTATAAAAACAGATAGAGTGAAAAAGAGAAAATCAAAATCCTTTGTATTCCTTGTGAATCTAATTCATCTGTGTCTTGATCTCAGAAATCAAATGGCAAAGCAAGTTCCACAACAACTACTATACGAGGAATAACTGGTACCAGGACATTCACTCATGAGACTTGCAGCTTGTAACTCTAAAGTCAATCTTGACACCATAAGATACAATCTCAAGTTCCAGGTTATTCCCAAAATACTCAAACTTCATCCAATAGCCTCCACACTCACAAATTCCGCAACCATACCATTCATATACATTAAACAATTCTAGAACGCCGTCAACTTCTTCACTAAACACTTTTCCTTCAAATTCACTACAATCATCATTGCTTACGTCTTCTACAATCATCAAAACATTCCAAAACTGAAGCTTCAAAACATAAGGTCGATGATGACACTACTGTGATAAAGACAAAGATTGAAGCTGCGCATACCACTGCCAGAGGACAGGCGTTTCCCAAATGGTTGTTAGTTGATGATATGAGAAATACAAAGGCGTACTTGGACTATATGAACGATAGAGCTGGAATAGACGTTCCAACGGCAAGACCGCAACTGGTGGAGCCTACCCAAGGAACGAATAGGAAAGAATTTAGCGCCCCTAGGATAAAAAGAAAGAAATCAAGTGCGGGAGTAACAATAAAGGAAATTAAAGATACGAGAAAGAAAAAGTTACCCAGAATTGCAAGAGAGACTGGGGAGAAAACAAGGGAAGACACTTCTGTTCTAACTGCTACTCAAAATGAAGAACTGAACGTTAAAGAAGCAATTGATATAAGTCTTGCAAAGAAAATAAGTAAACGCGATGCAAGAAAACATGCAAGAAAAGAAATTCTCGAAAGAGCAGAGTTATGCGAAGATGTAGAAGAAATGGTTGAGGAAGGCGAGAAAGTGGTAAAGGCTATGGGAAATGAAAAATGACAGTTAATGATGATGATGATGATGATGATGATGAATCAGATGAATCAGATGAGAATGATTCTGATGACGATGTAATCAATAAATCGTAACTCCAAACGAAGAATCTTATGGCGTAACAAAGTCCAGCTCTCACACCTGTAGCTCCCTTAGGAAAACAACTTCACGCAAACGGCACAACTCCTGTAGTGGACTTCGGTCTACCGGGATCAGAAGGAAATCTTAAGCAATCAGGTCAATCTTGAGTGAGACCTAATAGTCAAATTATTGACAATCCACTTGAGAGGTTCATACTCCCTCTCCAGCTTTGATAACGAATCCCTCGGATTTGGCACAGGTACAGAAGAACTTGGAAGTTCCTGCCACCACCACCACACATCAAAAGTCTCACACTACTACTACTTCACACCCTACCGACTACACCCTACTACACTTCAAACTACACCACCAACGGCATCTCACTAATCACCACCATTAACATCTCCTTAACATAACATCACACCCGCTCAACTCAAACAAATAAGAAATGTCATGAAAGAAACCTTCATCTCTAGAGACCAACATGATTAACTATCAGACGGAATTGGAAAGGTCCTAGCTGAAGAAGTACATAAGCATATGAGTGGGGTTGTGCAAAAGGAGATATTCACAGAGAAAATACGAAGTTTGTACGTTTACATGCTCAACAATCTAGCACTACAAGTCGAAGATCCTGAATTATACAAAGTTTTTAAGAAAAGTGCTTTACGTGATCAAGAGACACGAACTTAGAGCCAACACGAAGAGATTCCAGGACCACCACGAAAATGGCAGTCCTGAGGGGGAGAAAGTAAAAGACAAAGATCACGGGAATCACTTCAACTCAACTTTTTGAACATCATGAAGAAATGTGGATTATTTTGGCTGTGTTAACATGGATTCTTCAGAGACGCGTATCAAGCTTTGTTAATTTATGTGATGATGGGGAACCAAGGTGATACAAGATCAAGACAGGATGTTTTTGAGCCAAGGTCTGAATAATCAACCCTTAGGGGGAGATTGTTATGATTCACTATAGAAAGCGTTATTATTCTAGGTCTTAATATGTGGTGCTTTATCTTATGTTTTGCGAGGAAGGCTAGATAATTATGTAACCAAGTAAATAGAGTCCAGCCCACTAGGCCCAGTCTCTACCCCGCTAGTAAGCCTACCTCGCCACTACATTAGTATAAATTAGGGGGAAGTGTATGAAGAAGCTAAAGATAGGCAGTATGAATTGGGGGGGGGGGATCCAATCCAATTCGTACATATTACAACATTTTTCTACAAGTGAAGAAATGCTCTCATACAGGGAAACAAGAAGAAGATAATGAGCGTCAACTATGAATATCCTCAGCATTTGAAGAACTCACGAAGACGTTTATGAATTGGGGGTAAGTCAATCCAATTCATACATACTACAGGATTTTCTTACAAGTGAAGAAAAGCTCTCATGCAAGGATATAAGAAAAGATAATGAGCGTCAACTATGAATATCCTCAGCATTTGAAGAACTCACGAAGACTTTTTCTTTATTTGTATTTGTACTGGTAGGAAATGTTGTAAGTAATCCCGTATGTCGACATATGGGGGAAGATTGTTAGGATCGCTCCTAAAACATAATTGTGACGACATTACGGGAATTACACTAGCTTTAGCATAAGTCACAAACACAACGACTAAAGTTGTAAATAGGTCAAAGTCTTGTGTTTGGAAGCCTACAAATACCCTTCTATGCTTTCATAGAAGGGTGAAGCTCGGTAGGGTGTTAGGTGTTTGTATTATCATTTGTCATCTTCATCAATAAAACCAGCTTTTCTTTCTGTCTCTACTTCTACCTCGCTGCTCAATGGCATTCTTACTATATGAGCTTCCCTGACCTCCCGATTAGCATAAATCAAACTAAACTCGATCTTACAATTGGCATAAGAGCCGTCGTTTGCATTTTAGTTTGATTTTCTGTTTTTCAATCCGTCACTTTTTCATTTTCTGGTCCAAACATTTTTTTTGTCTCGTTTTCTTGCTCAAAACCTGAACTGGTATGGCAATATCAGTTTTTGATGCTTTTTTGTCCAAAATATGACCATGGAAAAGGGTTAGGTTATTTGTACCACCTTTTTTTACAAACGATACCCCCCATGATTTTACTGTTTTTTTTTTCTTTCTTTATAAAAATTGTTTATAGTAAAAAATTATAAAACTGAAAGTACGGAACATAAAATATAAAATTTAATAAGTTAAAAATATAAAATTGACAGAAAATACTGAACAAAAAATAATAATAAACTGTGTTATACTGTAAACAGAGTGAGTCAGAAAATAAAAAATATAAAACGTAGAATAAAAATAAGCTAAAAGAAATCAATAACACAACCTTTTAAATATACGAACAAAGATTCTCTCAAGTTGTAAACAAAACTTGAGTCAACTTAGAATATTATAAGCCATTGAATTTGATCTAATAGTTCAAATCAAAAGAAGTTCCTTTGATTTAAGCTATTAAAATAAATCCCATGACTCATGCTAACTTAACTTAACTCAAGTATATACAACCACGCACGATAAGGAATACTGGAATAAACACTCATCGCCTCAAAATCAACACTTTCTCTTTATTTTTATTTCAGGACTCAAGTCCGGTTTAATTTTTCTTTTTGGTTTTTGCCGAAAGTTAGGCCCTGATAATTCCAGAAGGAAAAAGAAAAAGTGATGGGTCCCGTGAATTCCCCCTATACACTGACCTTGGGATCTCAATCCATTATTAAACGTATTACAACAATCATCGACTAGTACATTTAACTGTTTCTTTTCACAATGTAACCACGTGTCTATAAACAATTTGACCAAATGGCTTTTTGGAACTTAGTCTAGAGGGAACGGGTTGCAACTTGCAATGTGTAATTGGATTATAAACTCTCTTTTTTCTTAAACAAAAATGGCGCGAAGAGCTAAGCCACTAATGTCATTTTGTTAGAGCTACCTAGTCGATGGGTTCACTGATAATCCAAACGATATTTTTGGAGGATTATTAATACAAACATCGGTTGTGTGAAAGTAATACATAGATTGTTATCGACTAGTTATATACTCATGCACACACGAGGTTTTGATATAAATTTTACTTATTGTGTTTTAACACAAGTCACAATACAGTTAAATTTTAATAATTATTTGTGCATATGTGATTTTAATAATACAATTGTTAAGAATGTAAATCTATCTTGTAAAATTTTCTTTTGTCATAGTAAAGCCTGTCCGGATGCATATACGTTGTTAAATAACATTTTGTAAAGTCTTTATACTTGTGTAATACTCGTGCATGTGCGAGTTTTTATATAAAATTTTTATTATGTATTAAAAATAGAACGTCGAATCATGATTTGTATTATCACTTTATCAGTGTTGGTTTGTTACAATGAATTGGAATGAGAGATTATAAGAGCAAATAGTATTTAAACTAACTTCTTGGCGGGAAAAAAGTAGGAAAGCTGTTGTGGAGAAATACACGTGTAAGTCACATGTCTAATGAAAACTAGACATGTGCATCTCACGTGCCATCAATTGCATAATCAAACACTCTATATCATTGTTGTAAATCATATCATTCAATAATGTATGCGTTTTTAAATTGACTGCGTACCATGACATTAGGATCAGAAGTTTTTGTGCGGTAACTCTCAGTTCCTCATTGATATGATTGATCATTGTTTTGTATACATTGTATTAGTTACCTCTTACGATACGGAGAGGACATATAGAAGCAAAGGAACATATGAGCCTATGAGTCATCCTTTAAAATTTTTATCATGGTTGCCTGGTTGGTGAATAAATTTAGATGAATATATCATTACTATTTTTGAATAAATTGCTATCCTACATTATTGAATAACATGATTCACATGTTACACAAATGCATACTATATGACAAGTTATGATCCAAATTATTGATCAATCAAAAGATTACAAAATGCAATGTTTCTGTGGTTGGGGAATATAACTAAAGGTGAAAAGAAAATGGGGCCTCAAATCATGGGGCTTGTGGTCTAGTGGTAAAGGCTTAAGTAGTTAAGCAAGCCCAAGTGAGAGTAGTACCGGTTTGGGTGACCGACCGGGAAGTCCTCACTTGGGAACCACAAACTCTAATGATATCAGGCGAATCGGGAATAGGAGTGGGGTTATCCCCTAAGGAGAGGCTCGCGGTTGGTATCTCTGCCCAAGGATGCGACACTAACTCGAGCCAACGACTAACAACTAACATCTAACAACTAACCGCCGTTCAAAAAAAAAAAAATCCTCAATATTGTTTCGAAAATCTTTTTGAACAGAAGAAAATAAGCTCCTAGCCGTATTCCAAACACATATTCAAAGAAAAAGGATGCGTGAGAAAAAAAATAAAAATAAAAAAATAAATAAAAAAAATAAAAAATAAAAGAAAAAAAAAAACTCTTCATAGGATCCTAATTCTGTATTTCCCACAATTCAGCACCTGAATTATGCATGAACGATTGAAATATACTGCTTTATAGTATGAGCTTAATCAAAAAAATTACTTCTTTTTGTCGTTGGGCCACCTTCTGGGTCGAAGAAAATAATCTTTAGCAACATTCCAAAAACTATTAGCAATTGATCATCATTAGAAATGAATGTCATGTGAATTCGAGTGATGAAGTTTCATGGATACGAGATCCCTCCAAAATTTAGTAGGTGCATATTGATATAGCAAATAAGGTCTATAGTCCCAAATCTGTCAAAACCAACCCTCAATGATGGGAACTACTTTTGGATAAGTGCCAATGAAGGTCATTTTCACATGGTTGGTCATGTGGAGTAGATTAGCGATGAGGCTAGTTATGAGTAGCAATTAAAAGTGGCATCATTACGGAATGCGACGCGTAGTGCACATTAATTGTGATGAAGATCGATAGGAAAATGGTGGCTCCTCATACTACATTGTTGATTGTCTTATTGCTTGTTGTGGATATGATGATGGTGGTCGGTGGAGAGTGCAATGGACAATGTCGAAATAACTTCACTAACTAAAAGACTCTTGAAAATGCACTTCAGGTTGTTTGGGTCAATGTTTTGAAACCTGGGTTTGGGATCGACCCGGCCGAGTCACCGGGTAAGCGGGTCACCGGGTCAACCGGTTCGACCGCCGGGTCAACCCGGTTAGACCCGGTTTTATGCACATTTTCAAAAATCCATTTTCATAATAGCCTAATACTAATCCAAAATGAATGAACCTAAACATCAAAATGCAGTAAATAGCACAAGCTTTCCACAAGCTTTTAGTGCCATTTAAAACAAAAAATAACCTTAAGGTTCAAGCACAGGGGCCCTAAACTCCTTAAGCATGCTAAGCGCTTTGGATATCAGAACCGAATTCAATCTAATAAGTGGAAACTAATCACAAATATGAGTGAATATAGACCATAAGAAAGTCATATCAAACAAAAATAGCACCTTAATAATGGGGAAAAAAATAATAAATAAAGAATCAAAAAAAAAAAAATCCAAAACCCGGGTTGACCCGGGTCACTCAAAACCCGGCGGGTCTAACCGGTTGACCCGGTTTTACAAACCCGGGTTTTTTGACCCGTTTTTTGACCGGGTACCGGTCCGACCGGTGACCCGGCCGGGTCGGCCCGGGTTTGAAAACATTGGTTTAGGTACATCGATCTCTGTCTAAACGCTATACTTGAATAAATGTGTAAATTTTGTCTTCAGTCACTTTTATGNTTCATAGGATCCTAATTCTGTATTTCCTTCAATTCAGCACCTGAATTATGCATGAACGATTGAAATATACTGCTTTATAGTATGAGCTTAATCAAAAAAAATTACTTCTTTGTCGTTGGGCCACCTTCTGGGTCGAAGAAAATAATCTTTAGCAACATTCCAAAAACTATTAGCAATTGATCATCATTAGAAATGAATGTCATGTGAATTCGAGTGATGAAGTTTCATGGATACGAGATCCCTCCAAAATTTAGTAGGTGCATATTGATATAGCAAATAAGGTCTATAGTCCCAAATCTGTCAAAACCAACCCTCAATGATGGGAACTACTTTTGGATAAGTGCCAATGAAGGTCATTTTCACATGGTTGGTCATGTGGAGTAGATTAGCGATGAGGCTAGTTATGAGTAGCAATTAAAAGTGGCATCATTACGGAATGCGACGCGTAGTGCACATTAATTGTGATGAAGATCGATAGGAAAATGGTGGCTCCTCATACTACATTGTTGATTGTCTTATTGCTTGTTGTGGATATGATGATGGTGGTCGGTGGAGAGTGCAATGGACAATGTCGAAATAACTTCACTAACTAAAAGACTCTTGAAAATGCACTTCAGGTTGTTTGGGTCAATGTTTTGAAACCTGGGTTTGGGATCGACCCGGCCGAGTCACCGGGTAAGCGGGTCACCGGGTCAACCGGTTCGACCGCCGGGTCAACCCGGTTAGACCCGGTTTTATGCACATTTTCAAAAATCCATTTTCATAATAGCCTAATACTAATCCAAAATGAATGAACCTAAACATCAAAATGCAGTAAATAGCACAAGCTTTGCACAAGCTTTTAGTGCCATTTAAAACAAAAAATAACCTTAAGGTTCAAGCACAGGGGCCCTAAACTCCTTAAGCATGCTAAGCGCTTTGGATATCAGAACCGAATTCAATCTAATAAGTGGAAACTAATCACAAATATGAGTGAATATAGACCATAAGAAAGTCATATCAAACAAAAATAGCACCTTAATAATGGGGAAAAAAATAATAAATAAAGAATCAAAAAAAAAAAAATCCAAAACCCGGGTTGACCCGGGTCACTCAAAACCCGGCGGGTCTAACCGGTTGACCCGGTTTTACAAACCCGGGTTTTTTGACCCGTTTTTTGACCGGGTACCGGTCCGACCGGTGACCCGGCCGGGTCGGCCCGGGTTTGAAAACATTGGTTTAGGTACATCGATCTCTGTCTAAACGCTATACTTGAATAAATGTGTAAATTTTGTCTTCAGTCACTTTTATGAAATTGGTATTGTTAAATCTATTTTCTTTTTTAATGAATATATACTTTTATAACTATTTTAGTGTCATTGGAAGGTTTCTGATTGTAACTTATGTGTCATCGAAAGGTTGCATTTCATTTGTGTGAGAAGGTACCTAATTAAATAATTGCATTTCATGTGTGAGGTCAAGGTTTGTGTCCGGTTGTCAATCCATGTCATGTTTTTTGCCATGTGTTTTCCCTTAAGTGTCTTTGCGCTTGGTGGGTTTGTTAAATAGGAGTTATATCTTAGTGAGTATGATATTCGGTTTGTAATATCCCTTTTAGGTCGTAAGGTCGGTTTGCCGGTGTAGTGAGTTTAGATTTAGTTTGGTCGATTTATTATGTTCGTGTCGTGTGACTTTTGCATCTTGCTAGTTTACGTTGTTTTTCAGAAAAAATAATAGTAATAATAATAATAATTGTAAGTTTAAATACTGCTTAAACATGTGAGATAAAATTGTCATATATATTTTAAGAGTTTGGTTCAACAAAGAAAAAAAATGGACACTTTTAGCCACTCATTTTCAATCAAAACTAAAAGAACTCGCTTACATTTTGTTTTTGAAAAATTAAATATCTCTGATGAGTGTGCAAATACTCATCATTTTTATCACATTTAGACTGCCAAAACATCTGAAAACACACAGAAATGCCCTAAAATATATAAAATATCACAAAAACATGTTTTTATGTGTTTCAGATACAAAAGGATTGAAAACTGATGAAAAACAGTCAAGTTTGCACAATTGACAGTTTCAGTCCCTAAACTTTCACAAAATGGCAAAACTAGTCCCTGGTATTTCAAAACATGAAAAATATCATCAAAGGTCCTTTTTAATTCACAAGTTGTCAAAAGAAACCCTTTAAAGTCAAAAATCACAAAATGACAACTTTGGTCCCTCAAGTTTGAAAAATGACAAAATAGGCCCCTGAAGTTTCACACTTTGGCAAAATTAGTCCTTGAGGGTTCAAAATGAAAGAAAAGTCAATATTAGTCCATGGGAAGTCAAAATTATTCATTTCTAGTCCCTGGATAAAAGTTTCATCAATTGGCAGAAAAGGTCCCTCAAGTTTCAAAAATGGCAAAAATAGTCCCTGGGTATTCAAAACTTGGATTTTATCACAAAATACCCTTGTACTATTCATAAAATACAATTTGGAACATTTTTGATAACTTTTAGATATTTACATGTTTAGTCCCTCAAAATCCAAAATATTACAGAAATGGTCCCTAAGGTTTATAAAAAGGAAATTTTCAACTTTGGTCCTTGAACTATTCACATATGGCAAATATGGTCCTTGTGAGAAGTTTGAAATAGTTACACAACAGGTCCCTCAAGAATGGCAGAATTACAATTTTGGTCCTTGTTACTTATATAAACCAAACGGATCCTTATAACCAAAACCAACCCAACCCATTTTTCTTTCTTTCTTTCTCTGGCCCAAACCACAAGCCCAAACCCAATTTTTAAATTATAATACTCCCTCCACCTCACCCCTCTTCCCCGTTCACACCACAACACCACCTCCATCCTCCACCTCCTGCTTCCACCCACTTGCCCATCACCTCAGCCACCCCAAACCATCATTACATCACCCTAGACACGCCACAATTAATGCAAACCCACAATTGTTGACCAAACGGTCAACAACAGCTTTTCCCGCCAAAATGGAATTAAGGGCTAGGATGAAATTGAAGCAATCCAAGGGCTGAGATTGAAGTGGGAAATGATCAGAGGTGTCCACAAACCCTAATTGGTGCCTATATAAAGAGAAGAAAGAAGAAGAGAAGGAGTAGTTCACAATTTAGATTATTTTCATGTCGTTTTTATGCTAAACTCTTTATTATTCTGTATTTTACATTTTCAAGTACTCTGTTTCTTTGTTTCATTGTTATTTAATATATTGCAAGTTTCAATTTCAGTATTTCTTTCAATTTCAGTATTTACTTTTCATAATGTCCCTTTCAAGAGTGAAAACCTTGAATTGTGGTTGTGTTATTGTTCTATGGACTGAATAAGCTCATATAAGCTCCTAGAAAGCTTCTAAAAGCTTTTAGAAACCATAAAACTCAGTTTAGGATCAAAAAGCAAAAATACCAAAAAAATACAAAAAATTCAGTGAAAAATAAAATTTGTGGGTTCATGATGATTCAAGCTTGGAGCAGGGTGTATTATGGATTGCCCTTGGTTTAGTAGCCTTGTGGAAGGTGTATAAGTGGTTCTTGGTCCATGGTTCTTTGTTTCTCAGTGAATTCCAAATTGTAAGCCATTTTCTCAATTTTGGCAATTTCATGTTCTTGTTCTTTAATCTGTGTTTTTATGCTTGATTTATGTTTCTTAGATGTTGTTATGTTAGATTAATGCTTAATATAGTGGTCTTGTTTGATTAGATTCATAGTTGCTAAATTTTCCATTTTCACTGTGAAAATAGTGAATCTTGGATTTTGGTGTTCTTGTTGTTCTTATTGTTGTTTATGTGTTTGAATCTGCTTAATATAAGTTGTTATGATGTTTAGAATTAATCTTATGGTTTAAATCTTTGATTTGCTTTGAAAATCTCATTTTCATAAATCTGTGAAGAATGTTTGGATTTGCTGTCAATTTGGTTTTCCAGTGTTTATGTGTTGTTGTTCTTTGTTATTTCATGCTCACTTAGGTTACATTAGTTCATATAAACCATAAAATCCAGTACTCATTTGAATAAAAGTCAAAATCACCTTCAATTCCATTTTGGTGAATCTGTGTTGATTTTTATGTGTCTAAATCATGTTTATGTGTTACCAAGTTGTTAGGATTGCTTAATCTAGTTTCCTTATAGTCTAAAACATCACATTCAGTAAGTAGATCAAGATCAAAACTCATATAAGTCAACTTAGGTTCATAATCTAAAAGTCAAAATTTCATGCCTGCAGTTTTTGAATAAAAAGTAGAATTTTGTCTAGGCTTTGTTATTCAAGTTCTTGATTAGTGCTTTTGGATTTTTAATCTTTGGTTGCTTATCTTTCTGTGTGATTTTTGTTAATTTTTTATTTGCTAGTTTAACTGCTTATTCAGTGCTTTCTTTTAAGCACTTTTTCAAAAATATGCCCTGTGCACAGTTGTGATACCTAGTTTCATAAGCTTGCACAAGCTTCATTAAAGCTTGTTTGATTGTGCAATTTGTTGATTTGGGAAGCCCTTGTGGCTGTTTACATGTTCTAAGTGCTTATTTGCCATTCCAGCTTATTTGTATTGCTTAAATTTGCTTATCTTGTTTGGAAAAACTCAAACCAATACACTGAGTGTTCAGTGTAATTGGCAATTTTCATAAGCTCATCACAAGCTCATTTCTTGAGCTTAGCTTATGATTTTTGGTTCTTTGAGAAGCCAAGCAACCCAACTTCTTATCTCAGTGCTTATTTTCCCATTTCTAGCTTATTTGGTAGGGCTGCATAAGCCATCTTTGTTTGTCCTTTCTGTGTATTGATTTACATTACTCAGACAATCACCAATTTTCATAAGCTTGTCATAAGCTCATCAGTGGACCTTAGGGTTTGCTTATTGGCTTATTTTGAAGCTTGCCAGGTGAACTTGAAGTCTCAAGTTTCATTTTGGATCATAGAGCTTATTTGTGGGCCCCATAAGGCCTGCAGAGTGCCTCTTTGGACTGTGTAGTACACAGTTAAGCTCATATAGCTTATTTGTGCTTATTGGCTTATCCAGTGTGCTTTTCTTGTCTCTTTGGTTCATTTCATGTTTATATAAGTTGTTTGTAGCTGTTTCATGCATTTGTGATCACTGTATAGCTTATTCCTAGCTTTTGCACCCTTAGTTTGACCAAAGTCAAACTGTGGAGAGCATAAGCTTGCACACAGCTTATTTTTAAGCTTGGTAAAAAGTGTTTTCACAAAAAGTGTCCATTTTCAGTGTATAAACAAATTCCAAAAAGAAAATTCCAAAAATAATCACTTTTTAATAAAAGTGATAGTTTCTATTTAATATCTTTAATTTTTCTTAATTTTCATTTTCTCTTTTTAAATTTAGCTTAATAATAACCTGTTTTTATAATTTTTAAAATTAGTTTGTCACCTTAGGTATTTTTAGTAATTTTCTCAGAATTTTATTTTTCTTTTTAATATTTATTAGATTTAATATTAGTTAAAATAGTAATTAAGTAAAACTGTTTAGGTAATTAATTCTGTAATAATTTGTTAAACAATAGGTAGTTTTTATATTTTTTCTAGCTTCTAAATAATATTTAGTATTTTGAGTAATTTTCTTATAATTTTTACTGTTCATTTTGTATTTCTTTTAATTAATATAGTCTAAATTAGTTATAATTAATAAATAAGTAAATAATTAGTAAAATAGTTAAAATAATAATTTTTATAAACTTTTTATAATTTTTTAGGATTCCTGAGATGGTTAATTAGTTTTACAAAAGTTTTCTTAATTATATAAGTCATTTTGCTATTTGTAGTAATTTTAATTAGTTAAATAGTTAATTAAATACATAAGTAGTTATTAATTAAAATTAATCCACAAAAAGACAAAAAGATGTATTTTTAGTTTTTATATTTACTTCTAAGTTATTTTTAGTATTTTAAAAATACATTTTCATTTTCTTAGTTTTAATTTAATATTATATTATTAGAGTTAATTTAAGTTACATAATAATTATTAGAAATAGTTAATAAGTAGTAATTAATTAATAATAATTATATAACTAGAATAATAATTATATTTTAAGTTCTAAAATAGAT
>LBNU01013625.1:1454-55847 GCA_014162995.1 Artemisia annua
CTAAGATTTCATATCACTCCTCACAAATGGAGGTAATTTGAACATAACAAGTTACATCGAACATAATGGGCAAAATCGAAACCGACTTGCCAAACAAAATACACAAGGTAACAAGTTAAGACAAAACAAGACATACACCATATTAGTTGTGATAGACTACAGCAACACCATACAAGGGTGGGGGGAATCACCAGAGTGAGCTTTTGGTAGACACAACTATATGAAGGTGTAGCTTGACAAAAGTACATAAAGTACATAAAACATACAAAGAAGATAAAACTAAGCATCCTTAAAGGAGCCAGACTTAAACCTAAGAGATCTAAAGTCGAAACCCAAAGCAGCATCAAGCCATCGATGACGGACCACAACAGATCTGAGCAGAGGAGACCGGATGGCAACTGATCTGAGCAGAACAACGGTGGCGGCAGCGAGCGGCGGATAAGAAGATTTTACAGAAATCAAGATCTTATTGAAAAATAATTTGGTAATGAATGCGCATGCATTTTGATCAGAAATTAAGTAGTGATTTTAAACCAAATCATCATGTGCAAGGTGCCTGTTATCCTTTTCTAAAGACCCCGGGTCGATTAATTCAACTCTTTTATTTTTTTATTTTTTTATTTTTTTTTATTTTTTTTTTTTTACCTTGAATAAGAATTAAAAACGTAAGATACTTTTGATTCCTACAAATGATAAAAGTTCCATAAATTCTTAGATTTTACATTTCTATTTCCAAATAAGTAACATAAGGAGACATTCAACACATTTGATGTAACACAATATCAGATATTTCATTTAAGAACTATTGAGAAATATCAGTTTAATAGTGGGAGATCATGTTAAGTTGGTTGAGACTTATTTTCTAAGGGGACTGAACTTGCACATGTGACAAACGAGGAGCTTTGTTTGTAGAAGTTTGTGAAGTTCAATAATAATAATAATAATAATAATAATAATAATAATAATAATAATAATAATAATAAGTTTGTGATTATTATTGTTATTATTAGCAATCACATTGTCACGCATTATTTCACGCACCAAAAAGTCAAACACAAACCGCAAATCAAATAATTAGGCACATAAAAATGAAAATAAGTGAAGGATCTAGGGTATGTATTGCAAAAATAGATGTTGTTGGTGCTGGTGCTGGTGCTGGTGCTGGCTGGTGCTGGTGCTGGTGCTGGTGCTGGTGCTGGTGCTGGTGCTGGTGCTGGTGCTGGTGCTGGTGCAGGTGCTGAAAAAGATTAACGTTGTAGCTTTTTTTAGAGTAGTGTTGATGCTGTTGCTGAAAAAAATTAAAATCAGTTAAATTATGAAAAATAATCTCCATAATCTTTTAAAAGCTGGTTTTAAAAATTTATTTTTTGTGAACTTATTTTTTTAAAATAATTAATAATCTTAGTTTGCAAAACTAATTTTTTTTTTGACCAAAGCTTATTTTTTTAAAAAACAAAATAATAATCTCTAACTCCCATAATCTCTCATAATCCTTGATGCCAAACATAATTCATTGACGCAAGCCCAAAAGGAACATTTATTATTTGGACCAATTCCAACAAAAGGACAAAAGGAAGTGGCAGCCCAAAAAGAAAAGGTTTTGATGATGATCTAAAATTGTTTGGATACTTTATCCAAACACCAGCTAGCTGATTCAAATTTGGGGGAAAATAAAATACTACCACTTGGGTTTTAGAGTGTTTTACTTTCTCCAAAGAAATGGAAGACGGAGCATTTATCAAAGGTACTGGAAACAACAAACTCCCTTCATCGGTAACTTCCGTTTTATCTAATAATGACCTTTTGGTTGAAATCTTACTCCGATTACCTGTAATCTCACTTGTCTTGTTTAAATCCGTATCCAAACACCGGTTACCTGTAATCTCACTTGTCAGGCCCGATAAGTATTACGTTTACAATCCAACTATTAAAATGTCTCAGATGATTCCACAGCCCAGCGAATCTAATGTGAGACCTAAATATGTTTGTGATATGATAATGGGTTTTGATCCTACCAAATCACCTCATTACAAAGTTGTGTATGCTACAAGCATTGGTGATGTAGATGATGATGATGTTGTTGTTTCCATTCAAATATGAACTTACTCTTCAGAAACACGCAGCTGGAGTTCTGTTTGCATTTGTTTGAAAGCAAGTGTCCACACATAAGTTATCTAATTGAGTTTCTAGATTTGGATTCTATGTTGAAATCCTTAAATCATTTGTCCACGCACATTTGGTTTCTAGTTTTCGGCCCCTCTATCAAACCCACCTGACCAATCCATTTTTGTGGTGACATGCTGGAAATAAATTGTATGGTAGGCATGTGGGTCTTGACTTCGTATTTAATTATATACTCGTTGTTGAATGGTCAGATATGTGATTATGGTTGTTAATACCCATGCACCTTGTCTTGTACTTCACTGGTATGAGAGTATATTGTTTAATGCACGTAACAAGTGGCTGGCCAGTAGTATTACTTTAGAGCTGCAGCATCTTGTAAATACTTTTTTGAAATGGGATCTAATGAAATATGGTTAACTAGCTCTTTATGTATCCAGGATAGTACACAATTGGTGTTGTATCTAATCTCATTTAACCCAAATGGGTCAAACTTGAGACATCTATTCGGTGCTCAACATATTAGAAATATTGTCCCTCGTCCTATTTTGGGAGATGAGGATTCGTGCAAGTTGTGGCAAAAGTTTTTAGAAAGTATGCAAAATATAGGATCTTGCCAGACTCAGGCGAGTTTTGGCAACTTTGCGTTCACCACAAAAATGGATTGGCCAGGTGGGTTTGATTGAGGGGCGGAAAACTTGTGCACGAAATACCCAACATGTATCTCATATAAGGTTCATTTCTTCAAAGAAATCTAGTTGCTTAACTGGTTTGACCCGTTAGCTTGACTCGTTTGACCCATTGATTCTTAAAATCCATGCCTGTACTTATAATTTGAGTTAGTTTATGGATTTGAACTTTTATAAGTGTATAAATCAGACTAAAAGAAGACCCTATGAATGTGAAGAAAGCCTTTTCATTGCTTTGGTTCACATGTGATATATGGTTGTTTCAAACCTGTGTTGCTCAGCTATACGCTTGGCTCAGGGAATTATGGTGTGCTCATATTTACAAGGTTCTTATGCAAGTTGCAATTTGTTTATAGATCGTTTGTAACACCTTATGCCCTAAACATCTGTTGGTTGTGTACCACCTCCAACACAATCTAAAACCTTGTTCGAAACTATTTAGTGAACTGCTACATAAGAACTATGTAGGGCTTATAAGTTTGTTACAAATGTGTATATAATTTAGAACTCACTATGTACTAAGCTTACTACTTAACCTGCTTTTAGAGTAAAGAGACATGTCATCTACAGAATTTTTTTGTCTAACATTTAAAAGTGAGTTTTATTACTGAAAATTTATGAGAAGCTGTAACTAAGAGAGTTATACATTCAACTCGTACTAGTCATTATATTTCAAATATGGCTCCTCTACATTTATCAAATAGGGGGAATTTCATATCAGGTTTTTCTTTGACAAAAAGTTCATCTTTATACTTGTTTGGAATTCTTATACGTGTGTTCACTCGTACGCGTATCTCTTTGTAATTCTAAAACCCAACAAGGCGTTTGGGTCATGGGATTTTGATGGGAGTGGAATAGAAGTTCAATTTACTATGGTGTTTGGTTATGCAAAATGCAAAGGGTTGCGATTCTAAATGATTTCTTATAGTCTTATCTTAATATTCACAAAATTCATACATCTTAGAGAGTTTAACATAATTGTCTCAATTTAAATAATATTGTGAAAAAGAAGTTATTGTATACGTTGCTACACTAAAATGGGTAAAGGAAGAAGGATCATTGTTCATGTTACAACATACTCGTAGTTGTTTCTGGACTTTTTACTGGCATCCCAAGGTGTTTACCAAACAAGCTTTAAACGGTGATAAAATCTTGGAACACTGTACTACTAGACCAAATTAGAGAAATAAAAACTTTTGGACTTTGTAACTAGACCTATAAGAACTTTTGGACATTGTAACTGGACCTATAAGAACTTTGTAACTGGACCAAATTTGTACTCGATCCACATATATTTATACATACTACTAATTCCGTTGATGCATGCTTAATATTTTTGTATTCTTATGGGCATTGGGCTCTCTTTAGTCCATATATACTAAGGCTGTTGAATAATTGGCCCAAAATTTCCCTTTTTTATTATGTCTCTTTTATATTGCATGGACGATGCGGTTTCATATATCTTATACAAATACACACCGACTGGTTACACGTTTATCAATACTTTTGATCGGCTTCCGTATTCAGCTTCTTTTTTTAAGGTTTGGTGTTTTTTTCCTACAATTTGGTTATCTTACGTTTGTGTCGTGTGTTTTGTCATCATTTTGTTTTGTTTTGTTTTTTTGTTTTTTTGTTTTTTTTTGAGTTCGTACCAGTTTTTTGGTGTGTAGTATCTTCAATGTTAGTTGCCATTCCTGACTGAGTTTCATAGTTTCTGCGTATGTATACCCTACTTGGTTGTTGTCTATAGTATATCACTGCTTAGTTTCCTGGTAGCTGTTTTTTCTTACCTTCTTTTTCGCCATAAACCGTACAACATGAAAGTAAAAAGAAAGGCTGTTCCTAATAAGGCTGCCAAAGATATACCTACACAAGCTTCGCAGCCTTTAGGTTCTAAAAGTTTGTGTAGTCACGAGGTTTCAACCTCAAGTTCGGTTAATGACCTGGGTGTTAGGCATGTTGGTCATCATGGTACCGTCCCGGTTCCCTTTCATGTTGTTTCCACCTGTATTGAGAGTAATGTTGGTAGCTCTCCTAGCTTTTGTGGTCTTGCTGCTGGCTCTTCATCGAGAGATATATCCACAATGGAAATTGGTGAGGAAGGAGGTGGTTACGTTGTTATGTAAGCTGCTCATAATTTGCATTTGAATGATGACAATAACGGTCCCGTTCCGGTTCCCTTTCTTGTTGTTTCCACCGCTATTCAGAGTAATGTTGCTAGCTCTGCTAGCTTTTGTGGTTCTGCTGTTGGTTCTTCATCGAGAGGTATATCAACAATGGAAGTTGGTGAGGAAGGAGGCGGTTATGCTGTTGTCAATGCTGCTCAGAATTTGCATTCAAGTAAAGATTGTCTTTCGGGTCCTGGCCTCCCATGTCAAATGGATCTTCCACATGGTGTACCTGTACAGGTCCCAACGGTAGATGGATCAGTTTCGACATTTGAAATTGCTAATATTGTGCGCCCTTTTTATGTTGCTGCTCGGCAACCAGCAATAACTGAAGGTTCATTTACAGTATACATGTTAACAGATTAAAGTGTACTTTTTATTTAGTCGATGTTTCTGATAATGGTATCCTTTATTTATATATGCAGTTGCTGGTCAGCCTTCAGTTTACAATGCTGCAGGTGCAGGCCACGTTCCTATGGTTTTGGATTTCTCAGCTGGTGATGTGATTCGCGCTCCTAATTTGAGTGCATGTAAGTCAACTTATTTATGTATGCAGTGTATATGTGTCCTATGGTATACAAAATCAGTGTTGCTTCTCCTTTCTTATGTGTTTCTTTGGTCTACGAGACAGCTCAGCTTAACAATGAAATGAATGCACTACAAATTGGGATTCCGGCTAGAACTAGAAGACAAGCAGGTTATACGCATACTTTTTTTGTTCTACCAATTCAGTTGTGGATTGTTATATGTCATAGAAGCATGTTTATTCTGTGGATTATGTTTTTCCTTTCAGGCAGGGGTCGCTTATTAACAGGCAGACAACGTATATTAAATGGTGTGTTATATAATACTTAACTAATATCTCTCAACCTATGTTCATTTTACTTTTTTTTCAACTAAGTTAACTTTCTTTGGTCCATATCCAGTAATAGCTACAGATTAATGTATCCTACTCTCTGTTTTTACAGGACAACCGTATATGAGAAATCCAGATGCCCCGCCAGTGCAGGGCCCTATTGCTCCTCCACAACGAGAAGGTCGGGTTAAGTTTGCATATCTTTCAGGCTGCTCTTCTAATCGACTTCTATTTATATTTTTATTCCTCTTATCTAACTTGGCTATTCCCTATATATTGACAGGTGCGCCTTTGGACTATAGATGTTTCGGGAGATGTGATCAAGTATGTCAACATTGTGGGGCACTTTTTTGGCTTGAGGAAAAGAGAACGGGATTGCCTATTTCTGCGGCTCCGCAATATCAACGGTGTTGCGCTGCTAGCTGTGCAGTTTTGCGTACTCATGAGCAGTACCCACCGTATATCACGCAACTGTTTTCAGACAGACATTTTATGGAGAATATAATGGCCTATAACCAAATGTTTGCAATGACTTCATTTGGTGCTACTATTGACAACTCTATTAACACGGGCAGGGGTCCATATGTTTTTAGAGTTTCAGGCCAAATATATCACTGGATCGGTAGTTTTTGTCCTATAGGGGACGATACCCCGAGATTTTTGCAGCTGTATATTTATGATACAGACCACGAAGTGCGAAACAGACTTTCACACTTTGAAGCACATGAACGGCGGGCTTTGCGGGAATCTATAATAGAGGGTCTGGTAGACTTCTTAGATCATAATAATGCTTTGGTCAGGCTGTTTAGAACTGCGCGGGATAAACTACGCAAAGCTGATATACCTAATTTTAGTATCAGATTATTTGGTGTGGTAGGGGTTAGCCAGTATGAATTACCTACCGCTGACAGCATTGGGGCGATTGTTTATGAGGGTGGCCCGGAAACTATGACATATTATGATGTTGTAATAGAGTGCCATTCCGGAGAACCGGAAAGTGTTAATAAGTTGCATCCTACATATATGGCGTTGCAATTCCCACTTCTTTTCATATATGGCGAGGAAGGCTACCACTTGAAGTTAACGCTTATGAATCTGGATGGTTATGACCAGCAAGAAGAAAAAAAAATGTCAATGAAGGTTTACTACGCGTATCAGCTATGTGACAGGGTACGTACCTATAATCTGATAACTCGAGCCGGACGGCTTTTTCANCAGCAATATGTGGTTAACGCCTATTGTATCATTGAGCAAGACAGGACAGATTACATAAGGCGAAAACAAAATGACATACAAAGTGAGTATTTATCATGAATTTACGACGCCATTACAAGAGGTGATCGAGATGGCCGACAGGTTGGTTCACGAATTATTTTGCCAGCATCATTCACAGGAGGGCCCCGGTATATGTATAGTCATTACCTAGATGCATTGGCTATTTGCCGAGTACACGGAAATCCAAGCTTTTTTGTCACATTCACTTGCAATGTCAAATGGCCCGAAATCCAAGAATATATGAATGCCTTTCCGTTATTGACCACCTCTGACAGACCAGACATTGTGTGTAGAGTGTTTGAGCGGAAGATTCATGCACTGATAAAATTTGTTAGAGAAGAACAAATTTTTGGTCAAGTTGTTGCAGGTAATTTGTGCACGCAGGTGCTAAGTGTTTAGTTTCTTAAATTGTATATGGGCGTTTGAAAAATGCCATATATGCTATACCCTAATTTTACTATTTTTTGTGTTTTGCAGTACTCTACACAGTGGAATTTCAGAGGCGCGGTCTCCCTCATTGCCATATTTGTTATGGACGCATTCGCATTCAGCAAATGCTCAGGAAGTAAACATAGACGCATATATAAGTGCTGAGTTACCAAACCATGTGCACGATCCAGAAGGGTACAGAGTTGTTTCGGAGCTCATGACGCACGGTCCATGTGGTCGCGCATATCCCAGTGCCCCATGTACAGTTGGACGTGATAGTTGCAAGAAGCAATTCCCAAAGGAATATTCTGACCGTACTTACACAGATAGCAAAGGATATGTGCATTATCGTCGACGTGACATAGGGTCCGGTACATACCGACGGGGAGTGAGATTAGACAACGCATACGTTGTTCCCTATAATCGGCTATTGTGTATGGTGTTTTACGCGCACATCAACGTCGAGTACTGTGGTTGGAAAATGCTTATAAAGTACCTATTCAAGTACATATCTAAGGGGACAGACAGAATAGTTGCACGAGTAGTTAGGCCAATTGGTGAGCAAACCCGGTATACAGATTCGTCCGGTACTAATATGCTCGCGGGTGCTAATTCATTAGTGCATATAGATGAGATAAGGAATTTTATGGACGCCAGATACATTGGGCCACACGAGGCTTGCTGGAGAATTCTCGGTTTCGACATACACAGCAGAGAGCCCGCCGTTCAGATTCTGACTGTTCACGCGGAGAACATGCAGCATATAGCCTTCAGGGCCTCGCGACAACTAACAGATATAACAAATAATTCCCGTGCCAAGAAAACGACCCTAACAGAATGGCTGGAGTTTAACCAATTACACACGATCGGTAGACACCTCACGTATTTGCAGTTTCTAGCAGAATTCGTTTGGTCTAAAACTACCCGTAATTGGTCACCGAGGCAGAATAGAAATAAGCCATATATTGGAAGGCTTACATATGTGCATCCAGCAAGTGGTGATCTTTATTTCGAGAGGATGTTGTTGTGCCATCAAAAGGGTTGTGCGTTGTTCTCAGATATACGCAAAGTTGATGGTTACATCCATCTTACTCATCGTGCCGCCTGTCAAGCTATGGGTCTTTTAGGCGACGATCAGGAGTGGGCTCTAGCATTGGAAGAAGCAGCCATATCAGTGAGTGCTTCAGAGCTATGGGCCCTATTTGTGCAGATTCTTATTTTCTGTGATGTCACGCAGCCATCTGCTCTGTGGGAGTCGCAGTGGGTGCATATGCGTGACGATATACCAGGTAGGCTATCGGAGTTGCTCAATATCACTAATCTTCATGTAAACGAAGATATACTAAAAGGCGGGATTTTATATGAGTTGCAGGCAGCACTCGTTTTCTATTGAAAATCTTTGTCAAGCTTCTCTCTGCCTAACCCACCCGACAATCTGCTAAGGATATTAAGAAATAGGTTGGTAATGGAAGAGTTGAACTATAATCGCGCAGCATTAGCTGAGGAAAGGGACCACCTAATCCCACAGCTAAATGAAGAACAGAGGGCTATATTCGATAGAGTTCTTGCCGCTGTCTCAAGTGGCAATCAAGAGCTTCTATTTGTCTATGGTCATGGTGGCACCAGAAAAACATTTGTTTGGAAGGCTATTCTCTGTGCTTTGAGATCAGAGGGCAGAGTGGTGTTGGCTGTTATGTCTTCTGGCATAGCATCTTTGCTTTTGCCATCTGGTCGCACAACACATTCAAGATTTAAATTATCACTCAACCTAACTGACCATTCGGTATGCAACGTAAAAAAGAATACTCAGTTAGCTGAATTACTTAAAAGAACCGATGTGATTATATGGGATGAGGCTCCGATAAACTATCGAAAGTGCTTTCAAGCACTTGATCGTACTCTCAGAGACATACTAGATATGCCAACCTGCTTATTTGGAAACAAGTCTGTTATTCTAGGAGGGGACTTCCGTCAGACACTGCCAGTTAAAAAATATGGTTCCAAAAGTGAAATAATAGCGGCGTCGGTTGCGGAATCCTATCTGTGGCGGCATTTTCAAGTTATTATTCTACATGAAAATATGCGGCTACATCATCAATCACCGGGAAGCAGCAATTCAACCGATGTTAATACTTTTTCAGAATGGTTACTAGCTGTAGGTAATGGTACTACAGGTTACCCAGACGAAGCAGACCCCGAGAACACATCGTGGGTTAAGATACCTGATCAGTATTGCATACAGAATACGGAGAATGGTTTGGCAGAATTGCTACACTTCATATACGATAGACACACACTCGAAGCACCAACTGCGCAGACACTGCAGCAGAAAGCTATAGTATGCCCAAAAAATGAAACTGTCGATATGATCAATGAAAAGGTCTTAGGCATTGTACAGAGTGAAGGGCGATCTTACAGGAGTCACGATTAGGCAACTCCTAAACTGAATGATGGTGGTGCTACAGAGTTGTTATATCCACCGGAATATCTTAACACGTTAGAGTTCCCAAGTATGCCACAACACCTACTGTCACTGAAAATAGGTGTTCCCATAATGTTGTTGAGAAACTTAAACCTAATAGGAGGTTTATGCAATGGAACGCGGCTAATTGTGACCCAGCTTTTGTAGCGGATTATAGAGGCTAAAATAATCACTGGAACTAGAGTGGGCCAAAAAGTTTTCTTGCCGAGAATCTTGCTCATTAGCAACGACGATAGCATTCCTTTTACATTTAAAAGAAAACAATTCCCGGTCAAGTTGTCTTACGCCATGACTATCAACAAAAGTCAGGGGTAATCATTAAAGAAAATAGGGGTGTATCTTCCTCAGAATATATTTGGTCACGGTCAACTATATGTGGCGTTATCTAGGGCGACTTCTCTTGGAGGGCTGAAAGTGCTAATCACCGATACTTCAGACCGTGAACGCAATACCACAAAAAAATATTGTTTACAAGGATTTTTTGACTAAAATTATGGTACCACCATCATCGATTCGGCTGACCACTATTCTTTATGCGAACCATGAAAATCCCGAAATGACCATAATATATATTATAGACGCGATACTGAAAGTGTTTTCAAGTTATTGTTAACTGACCTGTGTGTTCATTGCCATGTTATAGTGCTTGACTTATGTGGGTATGCATCATTAGTTTACCATGTTTCATCATTACTGACCTACTTACCGGTATAATATTCATGTACGATGTGACCACTATGAGTTTACATCATATGTCCCACACTAAAGGCTCCAGTTTCAGATATCTACCATACTATTTATAGATTTATATTCGATTATCATCTGCCTACGTATCACTATGTGGCTTTATTCCTTTATCTGTCCAATAAGTAGATATTCGATTATCATCTGCCTACGTATCACTATGTGGCTTTATTCCTTTACCTGTCCAATAAGTAGAATCTCACAACTATTTTATAACCTACATTAAGTAGTAGAGTATTAAACATTGAAACATTGCATAGTCATTATACATACTTATCTGCTACCACCTTGTGTCTTTCATATTTTGCATTATATTAAGATTTTTACTATGCATCAAACTAGCGAATAAATAAGGTATGCAGATTGACAAACATAAATACTTTTTTCTGCGTTTGCATAATTGAAAACCTAGCACATTTTTTTTAACTCCCATTAACCTTGAGATAGCCAATCTAATTTTCATTTCTCTGTTGACACACTTATTGGCAGGAAAATGTCACTAACCGTTAATGCAGACACATCTTCAAAAACTACTGGCACTTCCATCATTCCGTCCCGGCAGTTTGCCAACTTAACTGAATTGAACCCTGCAGATAACAGCAATTTTATTGAAGTTCGCGTTTATCGTAAATGGACAGCAGTGAAAGTACCAAGCTTCGAACCTATGAGTTTCTCGTGTATACTGCTTGACAAAAAGGTATGAGATTATTCCAGCCTTTTAAAAAGATTGTTATATTATCATAAAAAAAACAATACCCGTGCCTATAAATGATGCGTTACGTGATTTATTATAGGGTTCTGCGATACAATCAAATGCAAACTTGAAAGAAAAAGAACGTTTTGAACGTGATTTACAGATAAACAGGGTGTACAAAATCCAGGGTTTCGGTTTTGATAAAACAGATAGCTGGGGGAAGACACTAGATAACGATTTTACACTCTGTTTTGGGAAATATACGCAAATAGATCTGTTACAAGATAATGACTTTCCATATCACTAGTTCAATTTCGCCGCATTCAATGAGCTAAATGCAAGGCTAGAAAAAAAACCCCCATACTTACAGGTACCGTACTCAAATGAACCACTCATTTTAATCTGATTATAAATATCTAAACATGTGGCAATATGCCCAACCAGATTATATTGGAGATGTGCACAACGTGGAAAAAGTCAAGGAATATGGAGGTGCAACTACTAATAGAGTTAAAGTTAGAAACATCAGAATCCGCAACCTAAAGTAAGTACAACTTCGCATACTCTAATTTATAAAGACAATATAATTTTAATTCTTATAAGCATTGTAACCTTACAGCAATAATGTTGTCCTTTTTACGCTGTGGAACGAAGACGCAGACAACTTTGAAGAAGATGAATATGCACAAATGAAGCAGCCTGTCATATTAGCCGTTAGCTCATGTTACCTGAAAAGATATGCCGGTAAATTAAAAATTATCATCCGCGTAGAACTTACTTTTCTCCATAATTCCACTTGAATTAACTAACCATCCCGAAATATGCAGGTCAGATACAGTTGTCTGCTACTTCAGCTACTCGCTACTATTTTAACCCGGACGTCCAAGAAATTGGCGAGTTGCTTGCTGCGTAAGAACATAGCCACTGGTCAAATATTGTTCTTCATATTATATTGAAACTAACATTAGCAAATACGCATAAATGCAGATATAATGAGACAAACACAACCGCTGCGCAGTTAGAGGTTCAAACAGAAAGGCTCACAAATTGGGAACAAGAGAGAAATAGGAACCGTGTTCCACTAGCAACACTATTGCAGATTGACCCAAAAACTCAACAGGTAAACGCAAATTACATTCACACTAGATACCCTTATTATACAATCACATTAATTGAATTAAACTATTCGCAGCGCGAATTGTTCACGCAAGAAGCTATGATACTTCAAATTGACACCGGCCATGATTGGTACTACCAGAAATGTGATGAATGTGGCGGAAAGCTTAGATATGGGTACCTGCACGGCCAGTGCCATCAGTATGGAACCAAACCAAACCCCGAAAATAGGTATATTAATGCATATAAAAAAAAAGGAAAAAATGGAACATTCCTATGCGTCAACTATTGGCCAATACATAACACATGCTTATCCACTATTGTTACTGCAGCTACTGCTTTAGAATGGTTATAACGGACGGCACAGGAAATGCAACCATGAGTTGCTTCACGCCTCAGACAGATGGATTGATAAAGGACATTAACACCTTGCTTCAAGAAGTCGAAGACAAAAATCCGGCAACTATCCCAGCAGCTATATTAGCATTGCAGAATACGAGGCATGTTTTCCAATTCCAGTTTGCCACACCAACAATAAAAGGTCCACCCAAATTCGTTTTGAAAAAAATAATGGATAACCCACCAAGTGCGTTACCAGGAATGTCAGCTGGCCCTTCGTCCCCACCAACGGTAACAACAGTAACCCACACAGACGAATAATCCACTCCCCCACCCGTGACCCCTACAGTTACCCAAGACACTCCAATGAACACACCAGCCATAACACCCCGGCCACTTTAGTCAACTGCAAAAAAAGAACTATTTGGAAGCTCCAGCGATAAAGAAGATGACCCAACCCCAAAGAAACAAAAGAAGGAATAGGGGCTTTCTAATATGTTCTGTATATGACATAACTACTAGCGCCTCTTTAGGTATCCTATATAGTAATTTACAAGCTCAGCATACATAATTAGTACGACGTATGTAACTGCATCCCAACGGTTAGTGCGTAGGCATGTAACCGAATTTTGATGGTATGCTTTTGATGACGTGGGATTGCGACCACGCAACAAGTTTTACCTCTCAAGGGATCTTGAGAAGCTTGCAATCCCACCAGGCAGTGTACCTGGTCGGTGTAGCATAGTGTAGTGGTAAGCACGGGGGATTGATCGTTCTCTCACAGGGAATAGTGTTCGTTATGTTAGAAAAACTACTCTAAAAGGTCTAAGGGTGAAGGAAGATTATTTTTGTATTTTTATATTTTTNCCTTACACTTGAGATTTGCTTGTCCTCAAGCAAATAGGCTTTTATTCCAATCAAAATATGAGTTAGGGGTCATTTAACACAAATATAAAAGTAATTACAACAGATAGTCATTCGACCCTAATCATAATAAGCACGGAAATCATACACTAGCACCTCACAAATAGTGTTTGGATACTCTCATCTCTCAAGTGTCATAGAATTATATCTCATAAATGAAAACGGAAAATATCTCTCACTACCTGTCATAGCAAATAGATTACCATAGGCTTGGGAGAGGATCATTTACTCTTCCACTAGGCGTAAGCACCTAAGATAAACTATCAAAGAGGGCTTTCCAAAGGGTTGTAACGTAAGGTGTAGGGATATGATAAACAAGGTTTCGTTGGAATAAAGGGTATTTTAATGGTGGCGAGTTAATTATCATGATCAAAAATTTCGTTGGAATAAAGGGTATTTTAATGGTGGCGAGTTAATTATCATGATCAAATACATGCACTATACAATGTTGCTAAGCCAAGACTCGACTCAATCTTAAGCTAAAAACAAAATAACAAAAACTTAAAGGAAACATAAAAGAAATGGGAGGGTAGTCCGTATGTTTTTTCTACTTTTCTTTTTCTAATTTTTTTGTATTTTTCTTGATTTTTTTTTCTTTTTTTTTTTGCATACATTCTTACCCTACAATCCAAAATAATACATCATAGGGGCCTCGGTTCTCCCCTTACACTTGAACTTTTACATAACTTTACAATTACTAATCTAATGACTCGAATTAAGATAATTGAAAAACTTGGAGTACTTTTAAAATATTTAGCACATATGGGGGTAATAATGTTGTTCTTCCCCATTACTTCATTACACTAGTACTTTACCCATGAGTCCCAATCGTCCCAAAACAATATGTACAAGGATATGACTAGACTTAGCAACCATGTAATCGATTAGATAATTAACAAAGAGTTTAACACAAACGTTGTCACAATAATGCACTAAAGGTGAGTGCATACAAGGTAGGCTAAGGCGATTTGGGTGTACATTTAAGTGGGGTGTAACAAATTCTCACTTTGAGTAAGATGCTCAAAGGTCGAAACGAAATGATAGGCTCTGAGGGGTATACTAGGGGTATCGTGTACCAAAAATGGGTACAACGCAAGGGTGTGGGAGAATTACTTGACAAATGTAGCCAACGTAATTATAACAAAAACACGGGCGTAAAACAAGGGGTTAATCCTAATGCCTCTTATCGTGTAGTAGATCTAAATACACGAATGTAGTCTAACTTGTGGATTTGAGATGGTCCTAACGCAAGTTCTAGAATCTAAGTGCTACCGGTACTCACATGATAGCATCAAAGATGGATGCTTTTCCTACCAATTCTAGGGCTGAACCTCACATATTTGGGGTGAAAAATTTTTTAGTGGTATGGTTTTGTGCTAGTCATATAATTTCCTATCCATGAGACGCTCATTAAGACAAAAGTCTCACTTCTAAATGTTGTAAAAAAATTTTAAATTGGCGCTAAAATTGCCCTAACAAATATTTCTCTCGGTTTTATTACAAATTTACTATCAAACAAACAAAAATCAAGCGCAATTGTATTCTCTAAGGTGCCTTCATTTACCCCCCTTACACTTAAACCGAACATTGTCCCCAATGTTCAAATAGAAGATGTAAAAGTAAATAAAATGAAAGAATGAAATCAAATACTCCCCTGATTCGTTTGATGTGGATAGTGAGGTAACATGGTTAGATCTTCTTCCAAGAAAGATGAACGCTCAAAGCTTCCCTTCCAAAATATAAATCATCTTCTTGTCCAAAATAACCTGTTAACCTGAAAAAAAAAAAAAGCCAACCTCGCATAAAATCGGCGGTATAATCTATAATAGGATATAATGCTTGTGGAATGAATATTTTTGCAGAATTCCTGGAGATTATAAGTTAGAGAATTAACAAAACTTTTTATGTCTCCGGAAGAAAAACAAAACTTTCAAAAATTGCAGAAAATTATTGCCTGACGCCGTCAGGTTGTAATGCCTGACGCCGTCAGAAATGATCTGACAGAATTCTCATGTTAAGTTTCCGGAAAAATTCTGGAAAAACTAGAGCTTACTTCCTGGAATTCCTGCAAAAATTCATTATGACTCGATACAAGTATTTGACTAAAACAAATACTAATATGTATGTTAATTTACATTGTTATGATTCATGTTCACTCGTTCTTGTAAACCGATTTAGATTTCCCTTACACTTAGCTTTTGCAAAATACCTTTATATGTAGTTAAGACGAAGTTAAAAACAAAATAAATCATTTTCACAAGTTAGTTTGAATCATGAATCAATAAAAAGAAATATCATACATACGGAAACAAATAAAATCAAATAAACAAACAAACAAAACACACAAAGCTTGGGTTGCCTCCCAAGAAGCGCTTTTCTTTATTAACGAGTCTTGTAGCTAGACTCAAAGTCACCGGTTCTACGTTTTTCCGTTTTGCTTCTCCATTGCCTCTCTAATCATCCTAACAACCTCCATGTCAACTTTGTATTTAAGCCCGAGGTTCAAGCAATCTTTATAATAAAGGCTTCTCTTATTCCAAACATAGTTCATGCCTTTCTCCTCATCCTCATCATTGATCTCCTCAACTGCACCAATGTAATCTTTGTCTAACCGGGGCACAAACCGAAATTATTTTGCCTTATAGGGCATCCTATAAGTGATTCTATCAATGTTACTAGAAAACTCAATTGTGCCTCTTAAACGATCATACTCCAACTTGGACAACTCAACAAATGGTTTCCCTAACACAACTTGAGATAAGCGGCAATCAACAACACTAGCCAAATCTTCAAGGATCATGAATTCTGTGGCAAAGGTAAAATTTCCGACAAGGACATGAATACCTTTAACCCTTCCAACGAAGTTACAAACTCCGCCGGAATACTTTGGGTCTTTCCTAGGTTCAAGTGGTTTGTTCATGATGTGGCTATAAAGACTTGAGGAAATTACGTTGATTGGGGATTCAACGTCAATGTAAGCATGCTCAACATATTGGTACCCAATCATACATGGTATCTTCATATTCCCAGGATCACCCCTCTTAATTTTTGGGTCGATTCTAACAAAAGGTGGTCTAGGCTATCAACTAGGTTGTTATAGTAGGCAATCTCCTCCTTAGTGCGGTATAGATTGTAATAATCATCCAACCTAGGGTCTATCTCTTCTTCATAAAGCTTTTCAACCAACTCGTCAATCGTAAGATTGTTGTTTTCTAAGTAATTATCCGAGTACATGGCAGTTGCTAGGTCGTTAAGGGCATAGTCAAGCTCTATATCAATCATACTGTTGAGCTCCCTAAGGTCACTTATCTCTTCCTCAATTTGGCAACGTAACAAAGACACTTCGTCCGGTGTAAGGGGTGGATTTGCGTTTTCCATAATGGCCAACGGAATAATTAATGGGCAAGCTATTAAGAACAAAAACATAAAGAAAATAGATAGACTAAAGAAATCCTAGAAAAATAAAATAAAAATCTCACTAGAAAGGAATCTAGTGAGTAGACCTAATAAAATAAAAAATTCTACCTAAACAATAACTATTCCCCGGCAGCGGCGCCAAAAACTTGATGACGTGAGATTGCGACCACGCAACAGGTTTTACCTCTCAAGGGATCTTGAGAAGCTTGCAATCCCACCAGGCAGTGTACCTGGTCGGTGTAGTATAGTGTAGTGGTAAGCACGGGGGATTGATCGTTCTCTNGATTTTATGGCCAAAACAGTGACAGCTACTCCGCGCGCATGTTGTGATGAGTTAACACTAGACGGCCTACCTGACGGCGTCAGGTTATAAGTCTTCTGGGCCATCTCTCTTTAAAGTTACACTAGACGGCCTACTTTCAAATACACCTGACGGCGTCAGGTACGTGGTCAGGTGTTAATCCTTGATTTCTTCTCTTGGGCGTCTGGTATAACATAAATCCACCTCTTTTGTCTTCAAGTGACGGCGTCACCTTATGGTTCTTGACGCCGTCAGGTACTGTTTCCAGCATATTTTGAGACTTTGTCTTTTTCTTCACTTTTATGCTCCAAAAACGTCCAAAATGCTTCCTTTTCCAGATTTCTTCTCCAAAGTACCTAAAATGACAAAAGAAACGGTTTAGGGCAATATTTGATCATATTAACTCGAATTAGGGCTAAAATGACCCCCTAAAACGGGTACACTTTTCGTCTCATCAGCTTTTAATGGACTTCATGGTATGTATATTGTAGTAGCTGACTATGTGATTATCTCAACAAGCAACAACACAACAATATAGGTGCATCCAACACTCAACCATACACGATTCAACGGAAAGCACACTGCTAGTAACTATTAAATTTATCATAACTATCGTTCTTCGAACAGCAATGACAATGCGTTACCAGACATACTTAGAAAGGGCTACACTAACTGGTACACAATTACATAATATAAATGAAAGTCACCAACCAAATCATATATGTCACTTTCTTTTATTATTGACATGGCGAAAATTTGTATACACCGAAAAAAAGCCATTCAACTTTACCACATTTCACACGCATTCCGCATAAACCAGCTACAGATTGGGCAACATTTAAACACACTACATTCCAACAATAATTTCGTTGTTTAAAATCCAAGCATATTGGTAAACACAGTAAACAACTTCATGCAACACAATGAAAGCAGAACCTCATTGTATAAACTATCACCATTCTATATATCTGAAATCTACATTATAAAACCTAACACTTCCATTTGTACTTTAGCTTAAATGATGATGAAGCCAAAATGATTTCTGCACCTTCATTTATGACTATGTCATAACTTTAACAAACCGGAACCACTAGCAACTCGAATCCTAACTTTTTTAGAAAACCACATCATCACCTTACACAGCTGTACCAAATAAGAACTAAACCAATATCAACTCAAACACTTTACTGATTAATGCTACATTACGTACACATCATACTATACAACAAGCTGCATAAAGTAAAAATCGTTTCCTATGCTGGTAAAAATGTGCGTGTACTATAAGCGAGACCAACCAACCTAATGACTTAAAGAGAAGAGCATAATGAAACACATAAGACTGTAGCAACTAACCAACGCTTTAAAATAACAAAGAAAAAAAAACCCATTATCTAATAATCACAAAATCTGCACTCACCAAACACACATCATTTGTATAAAGAAATCCCCTACTATAATCGAATTACAGAAACATTAAACCTGAACTAAAAAAAAAGAATAAAAGGAAACAAAACTAAAACGCAAACACAATAAAAAAACAAATAGTAGCAATCAAACTGGTAAAACACACATTGCCGAATGCATAAAATCTGGCACTTTATGACAGGTTAACCAGCAATACAATCTTAGAAAGTAGACCACATATTACTATATCTTAAACTCATGTGAATATATACCTGCTGTGCCTAACAAAAGGTGCTATTTTAGACACGATATTAAATCCCGCAGCATACTAATGTAATCAACACCAGCAGCATACCAACCATAAAAAAAAGGCGAAAACCCAAAAAAAAAAAAAAAACACTGAAAACGGGATGACAACTAATTCGGAAATACAGTTACCAAATTATTAAGATAAACCACAAAAAGTAATAAACAATGGTTTCCATGTTCATATGCAAAACCACATAAACACTAATATGTAGCTTCATAACCAAAACCGCAATAAAAATACTAGCTTTTCCATCACAACCATTATCCACTGAAATAATCCTAAATTATCATAGATTAATAAAATGATATATATGTCATGATCTTTCTTAAGAGTGTGCAACTAAATTTCACAGAAAAATAAAAAAAATATAACAACAAGAACACAAAACATAAACATGATGATAATATATTAAGGTTTGTTACATACATATTAATATAAAGAACCTTCCAGCCTGACAAAATAGGCATTACAAAATGTGGCTTAAAGCCATAATGTAACTGCTAGACCTACAACCATAAACCTTACTACAACCACTTCAGCAGCAAAAAACACGTCTTCCATCACCAACTATGACCATCCAACAAGCTGAGCAGCCCAAAAACAGACACTACCACCCATTACAAACTATAAAAACATACAAGACTTACGACTACAGACAATATATAGAACATAGACACCTAAACACTAATACATAACAGACCACACCTATTTACATAAACATATTATCAGTTGACTGTAGCACATGCTTGCACAATACTACAAGTGCATCACGTCTCCAAGATAATCCATGAGAAGCCCAGCCATTCGCCCTGCATCAGCAACATTGCGTCCATACGCACGAATGCGTTGTTCAACAATAGCAACCAAAGCATTAATAAGCGCGAATGTACGGGTCATCAGAACAGAATCCTCAGATCCCTGCAGCTCTGCAAGATAGGCTTGTAACTGTTGGAGCAACACCCTCTCACGAGTTATATGACGCCTATCATCACGCTGCCCATTCAACAGAACAAACCTATAGCGCTCAAAGAACAAATAGAACTGCCTACCCCTATCTGGTGAATTAGCTACACGGGCCAACCTATCACTAATGGAAGTACCACCATTGACAAGATGATTATCCATAACTACCATAGTTAATGACAGAACTATTTTAAAAGAAAGCTATAAATAATAAAACACAGAGAACCCTTTTTATAGGCACAAAGAAAGACTAGCAAACAAAAGACATTAATTAAAGGATAAGGCAAACATACCTCAATCAAATTAGGGCACACCGGGCAGCTGCCCTAATCACAAAACGCCGTCATCTAGGCGCGTTGGTGGATCTACCAACACTCCTGAAGCACGCAGCCTTCTCGATTTCAAAACCCACACACATTCCGGATTAGCCTTAAATAGTAGATAATGCACCACCGAAATGAAACAATTAAGGAAATTACAAGTAGATAAGCAACAATGATAACCCACTAACTAAAACCATAGATTAGGCGAGACACACGTACAAGAAGGATGTTGTGGTGCGAATAATAGAGACACAGCTGTTACATTATTATCCCCGACTAACAACAACGAAGATGTAAATTAATAAAAAAATATAATAATAAATAAAAACCACGGGTTTTTAGAAACGATAAGTAAATTTGTGAACCAAAAAAAAGGAGATACTAGCGAGAAAAGAAAATAAATATACAATCGACTAATAACAACTTGCAAAAACATGTGTCATATGTAGCAAAAATAGTATTTACCAACCCTATCCAATATTAGTTTCTAAAAAATGTATTCTATATCATTTTCCATAAATTAAATCAATATTCTTTTAATTTATATCATTTTGCATACAAAAAAATGATAAAGAAAAAAAAACATAACAAACAAAATGATAAGAAAACATCTACTAAGAGAAAAACATTTAAAGAAAAATACATCAGAAACACAACAACTAAAACATAAACTAAAAAAAAAAGAAATTTGATAATTAAAAAATGTACTTACCTTACTACAGGCATCAACAATTTATTTTAGCTCGATGGAAATAAAATATTTTTCCTTAACATCCTCTGAAATAGAAATACAAAACGAAGTAACCAAAAAGATTATTATAATTGCGCACTTCTAGAGAGATCACCTAGAAAGTGAGTCGTTTTGAATTGAATAACTTCTTCCATTTCCATGTTCGGGTTCTAATTAGAGACGTTAAAAATGATGAATAGGCGTCNCCAATATCCCTTGGAGAGTGCGCCCCATCCAGAAAAGGACTCTCCTTAGGAGACGCACCTCCATCCAGCGCGCCAGTGTTCCCCACATGTTGATCATTGCACAAAAGATAAAAAACTAAGTGTTAGTATACGAAAACAATTCAGCATACGCAAAACACTAAGTAATTGCAAAAATATACTCACATGTGGGGAGGAGAAGAAGGCACGCCCTTCTCAACCTCAGACATAGACGCGTCCCCCTCCGACTTCTCAGCGTCCTCACTGCGCCAAAGATAAAAGACAAAGTTAGACAATAACTTAACAAAGTTTCTGATAAATAAATAAGACACTTACCCTGTGACAGATGGCTCCTCAACAGCCTCAGAACGCGGCCTCTTCGAAGACTCCGCGCCATCACCACCAGTCCTATTGCGCTTCAGAATCAGCCTCTCCTCTACCTCTTCGTCTGATTCGTCCAACTCTACGACCAGCGAATCAGGAGGAGGCTGCGCAATGATGGGTGCCTGCTGCACAGGAGGGGCAACCCCCTGTATAGGCGCGACCACAGCAGTAGAACCCTCGGGCTCAGGGACCACCATCTCCACGACGCGCCCGTTCATCGCCTCCAGTATAGGAACCTCGCCCTCCCCCAACGGGCGAATCCCTATGGTCACAGATCGTGGCTCGTCCAGCTGCACCACGTTGAAAAGATCCATCTCTGCGCAAAACAAAACAGAACAACTGTTACATAACTTATGGAAAAAGAAGAAAGACTTACACTAACATGACACTAAGTGCGAAGGATGAGTACCCACCCGAACCATCCACAGCCAAGAAGGTCGGCACCTCCGTCGCAGGCTCGAAGTAGTTGCGACTGATGCCCATATGCACCAGGAACTCTTCTGGATAAGCATCGATAGGAAGGCGATTTGCGTCAATCGTGGCCGCGTGGTCCGCGTTGTACCAACCCTCCAGGGGGCACTCATCCCTCGGCAAGGAGTGCCGAGTATAAAACTCAAAGTCATGAGGGAAGACAACGGAGTCAACCCAGAAGAACTTCTCTCGCCAGTTGCGTAGAGAGTCCACCCTCTTGGTGTAGCACTGTAACTCACCCTTGCGCTTCGCAAAGGTGATCCATCCATTCAACCACGTCGTATGATAGAACGCGCGGAATAAATGGATGGTGGGGGGAATTGCCAACAATCTGCAATTGACCTCAAAATTGGAAATCTTGGCAGCGCCAAGAGGGTGCAACTGCGAGATGTGGATGGAGTAGTATATGAGTATATCACTCAGAAATACGGTGATGGGGACGCGCTGATTCGCATACTCGAAAAAGCGCGTATATACCCCCACTTTCCCAAAGGGGAAGTCCGCAATAGTATCATCAGGTTCGGGCACCACCGGGTGCACGTCCACTGGAATATAGTAATCCGAGGAGAACCGCGTCAGCTCATCCTCGGACATATTCGAACGACAATCACTCAATTGAATAACCATTTTTATCGGAATACTAAGCGCACGCGCTGATTACCTAGATATTTCGCAGGTTATTTGGAAGAAATTGGGAAGTTTTTTGCAATTGAGAGAGAAAGTTTACTGTGGTAATCACAGTAAAAATGAAAGAGTTTATATAGTATCCCACCCACCACCGATGGTTGACACGTGTACTCCACTAACTCACATCGTGTGGCCAGGAACTGAAACGGTACAGGACACGTGGGTGACCTCCCCACTCCCCGAGGTACCTAAACAACACTTTTTTGGACTAGATTCATCATACGTGTGTTTTTGGCGGTATAAGTTTGAATTCTTCCCGCGTACGCGTGGGGATAGCTTTGACACGTTTAAGTCTAGTATCCGCAGGTTTTACCCTGCGCACACTAGACTGGGGGGACATGATGACGTATAGTCTACACCGGGTCACGAACCCGATTAGTAAACAATACTAACACTTAAGCCCACCACGAGCGGGCCGCGATAACAGTCACTGGACTACCAGTTAGAGGGTTTGGGCCTACAAGGTCCAAGCCCAAAGTTATTAATAGAATGGATACGTGATATCTTCTAAATAAAGAAGATATACATCCGATATCGGCGAATGCGCCGAAGAGTGAGGAACACGAAACCTTATCGGTTGCGTGTGTATAAATAGGGCGATATAGACATCGTCCAAGGTACGACTTACAAAACCCTAACTCTTCACAACCTTAAAACACGATTACTTACTCTCACGCCGGAGGATAATCGGGGGAAACAATCCCTCGATAAGCCTAACGGTGTCTGTTGCTTTCCTAGTGCGCAGGTCTCAAGCAATATCAATCAATTGATACGAGGAAAGGAACCCAAACAAGGAACGCCCAACTTTTGTATCAACAATGATGATGATGATGTTGTTTCCATTCAAATACAAACTTACTCTTTAGAAATACGCAGCTGGAGTTCTGTTTGCAGCGATCCATTTTCCCGACGATGTTTTTCAGGTTTTTCAGATGGCGTATATTGGAATGATGCTATTCATTGGTTAATTAGATTTGTTACTGGGGCTTTGCATTACAAGTTAGGCATTGTGAATAAAACTGTTGTTTTAACGAAAATGCGACTCCCTGTAATCTTTGCCGAGAAGAAGGTACCTTGGGATCGTAAGTTGTATGAGTCTCGTGGTTCTTTGCTTCTTCTTGGTATGGATTCTACTCATTTAAGTCATTTTCATCAGTTGAATGTTTATGAGATGAGGTATGGGCACTCAGAATGGTCATTCAAGTGCTTTGTTAATCTTGATGACATCTGCCAATTTCTAAAGACTGGAGGATTGCTAGTGGTGTCCCCTGTATTGCATTGGGAGAAAGAGAAGAGGATTCGTTTATGGTGATTGGATCAGATGAAATTCTAGATGCAAAGATAATTCAATACAATACCGGGTTAAAACTTATCGTGATCTCTCTGACCTGAAATTATTTTCCCTCCGTGGTAGCTTTCTATTCATAGCGTCTTTTGCTGGTGTGTGATTACGCTTTCTATATCAGGTATGATCTTTGGATCTTATGTTGTTCTGTCACTACTCACTTAGTTATGCTATTGCTGTTCTGTCACTTCAGTTGTTTATCAACATCTTGTGAAAGGACAAAAAAGCTAGGCATAATTGTGGTTTCTTCTCCATCTTCTCATCTTAGTTATATTTCTCATTTGATCCTAACTCTTTAACATTAACTTTAAAGAATGGTTGTAAGCTAGTATTAGTAACACACTACTTATAGGAACATATGTTCTAATTCAAAATCAGTTTTCAATCTTATGTTACTATTAACGTTTATCCTTTGAATTATTTTTGGTAATTTCTTTTGTTTAGAACGGTAACTTTTGTTGATGTATAACTTTACGAATTACCATAATGCTCTGTAAATGACTTTGTAAGTAGTCTTAAGCTATTGTTTACAAAGTGTTAGTATTTCTTATCATTGCCTATTTAAAAAAATTGGGCTGTACTCACATTTACAAGTTTTTGATTCAACTTTCAGTTTGTTAACAGGTCATTTGCTTATTTCACCTTCTTGTTTGGAAGATATTAAAGTGTTAAGATGTTGTACACATAATGTCTGCTGAGTTTCCATATTTGGTTAGTGAGCTGAAATCCTTGATGAATATGAGTGGTACCTGCATTTTTTTCTGCATTTACAAATGGCATGGTACATATTTGGGTTTTATTTTGCATAGATTTGAGTTGAGCCAAGTGAAATTGTTTGCTGTGGTGGTTTAAGCCGTCCAAGACTTCCAGTGCAATGGTTGATAAGGTTACATGTGATATTTGTCTTGTATGTCACTTATTTTTTGCTGAGTGCAGCTAACAAGTGACTGCCTTGGATTTTTGGAGAGCCTTTGATTTAGCATATATAATGATGCATGCTAATGTGATTTTCTGGTTATATATATGGACAAAAAGACCTTACACTTAAAAATAAGCCTTTCATCACTTTCTTTCAACGTGTGTTCTATGATTCTTCCATTTTCCCCGTCTTGCTGCATGCTTTCCTGCTTGTATAGCTCAAGGAATTTGGATATGGTCATAACTACAACCTTTTGATGTAATATTCTTGGGAACAAATGTAGGGACTTGACCCAGAATGCGATATCGTTCTTGGTTGTAGTTTGTGTATCTTAGACATCTGTCACTGTGGTCAAAGTGTTTGAAGTGAAATAGCCGTTCAAACCCATCATATGTATGAATTGACCAAATGGTCGACTCGCACCTACTTTTGGAGAGTTGCAGCATCAAAATAGGTGACCAGTACTTTCAGTTTCTACTCATGCGTGCGGTTTTCTTATCTCAAAATAGATGGATCATGTGAATTTGGTGACGGATAAAAAAAAAGTGACTTTTTATTTGGCAAGAAAAACGGTTTACATCGAGTTGAAATCCTTGATGAATATGGGTGTTGCTAGCAGTTTCTTTTGTTCATTCACTTAAAAGCTAAATTGTGTGGAAGAAATTTGGGTTTTTATTTTGCATTGATCTAAGAATTTAAAACGTTCAATACTCATGGTAAAAAGGTTACGAAGTGATATTGTACGTGTTGTATGTGTGGAGATTGTCTGTTGTGCTGGTTTGAGTGCACTTAACAGGTGACTTCCCTGGATTTTTGGAGAGCCTTTAGCAATAGGTGAATACTAATCAATAATGAATATCTTGAAATATTGTTTATTAGCCCTAAAATTATCCCCCTCTATATTAGTTTCGGCTTGATTAGCAAACTCTTAGTTCTGGACTTCTGGTTGTCCTTTTGACATTCATTATCTTGTTAATGTATCCTCATGTAATGCAATTTATAAACATCAGGGGTGTTTAGTTCATTGGATTTTGATGTTATTGTAACTGCAATACAATTCCATGAGGTGTTTGGTTAGCAAATTGATAGGAGTTTTGAGTTTTACAAGACTGCCATCATATCATAGAGTTTTTTTTTGTTTTTTTGGATTGTGTCTGCAAGTTGTTTTATCTTGAATGTGTTCTTTGTGTTTATGTTAAAGACGCTAAAACTGGGGAATGAAAGGGAATCCCAACTGTGTAGTTGCTGCGGGAATGCGGTGTAAAATGCACTTGTACAAAGGGAGACCAAATCCTGTGCTAAACATAAAACACACAAATAGATTTGACATATTTTCATCTCTACTTATTGGCCTTTATGCTAGTCTTTCCAATTGTGAATAGAAATTTTGAAATCTTGAAAACATAACAAGATCATTTAACAAATGAGTTGGTGCATATCATTTAAAGGAGTAAAACATGAAACGTACACCAATATTTTTTTTGGTAATTCTTAGAATTAAAAAACTATCAATAAGTATTACTAGCAAACAAATTGACAGTGAGCCATCCTTTGTATCTGCTCCCTTCTATCCATTCGTGGAAGAACCTGACCATCATCCAGTAAGATTGTAAACATCACATTAGGTCGTTCCATCCTTTCTGCCTCAACAATTTTTTGAATGTTAATATCAACCGTATCATCGTATTTTGTTGTTTAATGCAAGCTATAAGCACAAAAATAGCCTAGAATTCAGCAACTATTATCAGCGTATTGTAGCTTGTTTAAATTATATATTATTGTATTTAATTTGATAGATATGCTTTTAATTGGTTGTACAATGTGAATAAATCATTATACTTTTAAGTAATGGGGTGTTTTAATAAGAGTATTAATTACACTATACATTTCTCTCACCTATGACCATTTTCAACTTTCAACATTCCACTTTGACCATACACCCTTTATATATAGTATAAATATACTCACGTGCCTTGCACGTGAGTCAACGAAAAAGTCAAAGATGAAGCTAACGACTTTTGGCGGGAAAAGAACCGTTAGACTTGTATTTTTATAAAAACCATTTAGCTATCATTTGTAGTTTGCTATTGATTTATAAACACTTTCCTTCTCAAAATCCTTTGTAATCCTTTGCAACAACTATCCACAATCATTAGTCCAATTAATTCGAAATTCATTATTTTTCATTGAGTTTCCTGATATATGATCGATCGTTCTTTGATTTATTCTCTGAATCCTGAAAAGATCATATCACTTTGTTAAAAAAAATGTTAAACCCTCACAAATGTTTAGAATAAAACTTTAACTCACAAATTTTTGGTCGATGCACCCTTACATGCCAATAGACAAAATGCCTTTTGTTGTCGTGATGTATGTGATTTAAACCTATTTGACAATTGTATTTGGACATGGAGAATACTCTAAAATCCTTTGGATTACTTACGCCTGATTTGGTTCGCTCTAATCTGGTATAATTGGATGTAATTGTAAGATGTTTACATTGTAGGTTGTTTGATTTGCAGAATGCTGGGAATTGTAATTTAAATTACATTACGTAAGCTGTTTGGTTTTCAATGTTATTGTAATTCAGTCACTACAAGTACATCAAGTGAGGGAATTCAGATTACATAGGAAGTCGGATAGCAAGTTTTGAATTACGTTGTAATTCAGAGTTTTATAATTTAAAGTGGGGAAAGGGTAAAATGGGGAAAGGGAAAGGGAATGCAAAGGAATGTGTGAGGTGGGTAATCAATCCCTTACCCCTCAATTTACTCTATAATGGTTGATTACCCACAACGGGGTAATCAATCCCTTTGCACCCCCTTACCAAGCAAAAAAAAATGAGTGATGTGGGTCCTTTTGAATACCTTACTCATTCTCCACCCCCTTAACCTCCCCACCAAGCACCCCCTTATTTCTCACATATATAACATTTTATTTAGTAGCATGTTACACCTCAACTTCACAAATCTATTCATATCTTGCCCGCTTAACAAACTTTCCATTATTTATTATTTTTATATTATTTAATTATAAAATAAAAATATTTAATAATAATAACGACAATTTGTAAATATTGATGCTTTAAATTATAAAACTCTGAATTACAACGTAATTCAAAACTTGCTATCCGACTTCCTATGTAATCTGAATTCCCTCACTTGATGTACTTGTAGTGACTGAATTACAATTACATTGAAAACCAAACAGCTTACGTAATGTAATTTTAAATTACAATTCCCAGCATTCTGCAAATCAAACAACCTACAATGTAAACATCTTACAATTAGGTACGTAATCAATCCCTTAAGGGCCCGCTTGGTTCAGAGTGGGAAAAGGGAAAGGGAAAGGGAATGCAAAGGAATGTGTGAGGTGAGTAATCAATCCCTTACCCCCANTACATCAAGTGAGGGAATTCAGATTACATAGGAAGTCGGATAGCAAGTTTTGAATTACGTTGTAATTCAGAGTTTTATAATTTAAAGTGGGGAAAGGGTAAAATGGGGAAAGGGAAAGGGAATGCAAAGGAATGTGTGAGGTGGGTAATCAATCCCTTACCCCTCAATTTACTCTATAATGGTTGATTACCCACAACGGGGTAATCAATCCCTTTGCACCCCCTTACAAAGCAAAAAATAATGAGTGATGTGGGCCCTTTTGAATACCTTACCCATTCTCCACCCCCTTAACCTCCCACCAAGACCCCCTTATTTCTCACATATATAACATTTTATTTAGTAGCATGTTACACCTCAACTTCACAAATCTATTCATATCTTGCCCGCTTAACAAACTTTCCATCATTTATTATTTTTATATTATTTAATTATAAAATAAAAATATTTAATAATAATATTATTAATAATAATAACGACAATTTATAAATATTGATGCTTTAAATTATAAAACTCTGAATTACAACGTAATTCAAAACTTGCTATCCGACTTCCTATGTAATCAGAATTCCCTCACTTGATGTACTTGTAGTGACTGAATTACAATTACATTAAAAACCAAACAACTTACGTAATGTAATTTAAATTACAATTCCCAGCATTCTGCAAATCAAACAACCTACAATGTAAACATCTTATGTAATATGCATTAGGTACGTAAGGGTAAAATGAGGCAAAAGTAATGTGAATCAAGGTACTAGATTTGTCAATATACCACAAACAGTGTCTCTAAGTTGTAAATAAGTGACATTTTGGGTGACCGAAATGCAAATTTTCCTATTCGTTTGTAGATAAAAAATATTTTTTTACTCATAAAAATATTCGCTTAATCGCTTGTTTAGTTATTGATCCACATGCATTGGTTCTCTTTTACAAACGTTGACTTGTTTAGTTCTTGATCATCATGCATTGGTTCTCTCTTACAAACGTTGACTTGTTCATCATACATTGTAAATAAGTGACATCTTGATCATCGTACATTGGTTATTTCTCTCTGCATTTGCACTTCAAATTTTAATCCAAAATGGTAATATCACACAACCTTTTTTTATGTTTCCTCTAAGACAAAAAACACAAACTTACAGACATAATTTAATGTGCAGGAACAACCCAATAAGTTGCAACTATATTCATATCACAGGAGTTCATGTGCTTTTCGTGTTCGTATCGCTCTTAACTTAAAAGGTCTTTTCATTTATTAATTTGTTTAGTTATTAATGTGGGTTGTATTAAATTTTGATGTTAATAGTAGAAGGATAAATTTAAATTTGTTAGATGACTGTATTTGTTTTTGTGTGTGGATTGTAACAGGACTTGATTATGAATACAAAGCTGTTAATTTACTTAAAGGAGAACAATATAACCCCGGTAACATATTTCATTATTTCCTTTAGTGTACGACTTTGTTGTTGTTGGCTAATTACTTTGTAACAAATGCGATAAGGGGTTAGTTAAGCTTATGAATTTGCCTTATGCTTATGTTTTATATTATAAGCTCATAAGCCCATTATCAATATGCACCTTCTCGTTATACTTGTAAGCCAAAATCAATAAATGATTCAAACTCAAAAAATCAAAATATATTCAGTTGAATTCCCAAAGTCCCACTTTAAAAAGAACAGATACATGATACATTACATTTTGTATCTAATAATGAAAAAATAAAAAACATCTTAAATTCCAATTATATAATAATACTTTATAATCAAATCAATTCATCCAGATACATAATCTTTTGTAACAATCTAAAGTCAACGATCGAAGAAGAAAGAAATACTATTAAAATTTTAATCACTACAAACTTCCAAAAGCATCCTGGATGGAAACAAGTTCATATTTAGCCCTCTTTTACAATAAGGATTTTCTTTTGTGTTAAGCAAAAATGAAACACTATTTTTACTAGTTGGTTTAAAGAATTTCTCCATCCAGGATGATTAAGCAAAAAAGAAATAGCCCCTATGTATGCGACCATCTATAGCAGGTAAACTAATAAACTGACATCAGCTGTTTTGATGTCATGTCAGTATGTCACAATTTTATGTCCATTGCAAATTAACAGTTTGTTGCATCAAAAAGTTTTAAAAAATAATAATAAATAAAATAAAATAAAATTGTTTTTTTAGCATACAAGGAAATTTGATATCCTGCTAGAATATGAAAATTGTAAAGAGAGTTCAAGATTTTTAGCTAATTATGTACTAATGATTTTAGAATTTGTTGCTGCATCAAGCGTAATTGGGGATTGGCATTACATCTATAATGTGTTTGTCTAACATTATTTCCTTTTCAAATTTAGAGTATTTAAAGATCAACCCAATTGGGTTTGTGCCTGCACTGGTAGACGGTGATGTAGTACTTGCGGACTCTTTCGCAATTCTAATGGTGAGTTTTGGTGTTAGCTTTGCTGATATCTGCTTTAGTAATGTTCAAATTATTCATTAAACTTTCGTTCTTTTTTTTCCGTGTTTTACCATCGTGTCTTGTTCTGTACAGTACCTTGAGGAGAAGTATCCTCAGCATCCTTTGTTGCCTAGAGACCTTGAGAAAAGGGCAATTAATTACCAGGTGAGATCATGGCTTCTTGTTCACTTAGCATTCTACATTAGGTGCAATATTTGATGACAACGTTATGGAATAATTCTTAGATTCATCTTCAACGCTTAGCTTAACCGCTTATTACTTTAGTTATGACATCTTAAGGCCATTCGTGACTGTTCCAAATACATCAGAGTACTCTTTGGTCCCACAATCGATTTTCCTAATAACAAAATGGAGCCCAAAAGTTTCATGTATCTTACATGATTATCCAGACATATTGGCTGTCAAGTTGACACTGTTAGGATCTTGGAATAAATATAGTCTTCAATAGGACATTATATGATATGATGATTATTTAGAAATAGTCAGCCGACTATCCAACCATGTTTGAAAGTGAGACTCTAATATGTTTAGTGTTCTCGTTAAATCAGCTAATGGTCAAGCATTCGCTTCTTATGTAGCATGTATCATGCACATAAATAGATCTTCGTTCCTCATATCCAGTTTCTATAACTAAAGTCATCTACTTATAATCTGTAGGCTGCAAACATTGTTTCCGCAAGCATACAACCTCTGCAGATTCCAGCTATTTTGGTGAGTAAGAAATTTTGTTACTGTTGACATCCAAAAACCTTCACTGAAATTGTTTTAACAATCTTGCTTATCATGTTTTTGAACCAACTTGCAGAATTACATCGAGGAAAAGGTTGGTCCTGATGCAAGGCTTCCATGGGCTCAAAAACATATTGGTAAAGGCTTCGCAGGTATGTTCCAACATTACTTTTTAAGCCAAACTAACCAGAATACTAAATCTTAAAAACACCTCATAAGAATTAAAAGAAAATAAATTCGACCAATGTGGTGTAAAATGCAATACTAAAGGAACGACCATTAAAATATCCATGGTCATAATACTGAGCAAATGGTAAAATTTACTTTAATATGCTACAAAAGTTCAGTTTACCGGGCTTACGTGACTTTATTACTTTGCAGCACTCGAGAAATTACTAGAAAAACATGCTGGAAAATACGCCACGGGAGATGATGTTTATCTGGTATTTTCCTACCTCTTAAATGTCCTCGTTTATATAATCCTAATTGTTGTCATCATTTTCTAAGAACATAACTAAGGTTGATTTTTTATTTTATTTTATTTATTTATTGTTATTATTATTATTTTTATTTAATAGACAACATGAATTTCTAACAATACGCCCACTTTTGAAGCTGGCTTAGTATAGCAAATTTTTGCATGCTAATTGGTGTTGTTTGAATTTCTTTAATCCTTGCAGGCTGATGTGTTTCTAGCACCGCAAGTCAATTATTCAGTACAGAGGTTCAACCTTGATATGGTATCGTCTGCTATATATTGTTTTCATCACACGTGTTAAGAATTATAAATTACTTTCTGAATTTCATATTGTTTGGATATACTGTATATTTTTTTTTTATTGTCCATAGCTATATAGTGTATCTCGTTTAAGTAAATCTAAAATCTTATAGTTTGTAATCGGTTAATGCAGAGACAGTACCCTACCCTGTCTAGGGTTCATGAGGCATATATGCAGCTACCTGCTTTCCAAAATGCTTTGCCAGAAAATCAGCCAGACTACCCTTCTAGTTAGCACAGATGGCTAAGGTAAAAAAATTATCTGTGTTTTTTTAACTTATATAGTAGTTAAAAGGTTGCAAGATCGGCTAGTTGAATGTTTAGAATAGGTTTGGGTTGAACATGTCAATTTTACAGGCCCGGCCAGTTTGGAATTGTCTGTAAACACTTTTTGTGTACGAAAAAACTTGTTGCTATAATTATAGTAATTATCTAAATCTTCTGCATAAAAGATAGACGTTGGGCGAGTTTCAAGTTTCAACCCATTTGGATAATCCTTTTTAGGCTCAATTTTTTTGACCCTTTTTATATGAAACCCAACTTTAATTGGCTTTAATCATATGTAACTGGGTTGAAATTGGCACATCTAATTATTTTTTTCATACGTGCGAATGTAAATTCGAAACTCTTTAAGTAACTCTCTATCTTATTTTATTTCATCAATTCCATTTACAGTTGTATCACATGGATCATCTGCAGGAAAGGTTGAATAGATTTATTGCTGAGCTGTTTAGGGAACGTGAAAGACCTGATTTGATTTAATACTTCGATGTATGAAACTTATAAATAATTGCTCAAGTTTTCTGTGAGCACTAAGATGTATATCATCAATATAATAAACGAGATATTTTTACCCACGCATTGCAGCGGGTCTAAAAAGATTTATTTTATATTTGCGAACTAAATTTTTAAATACAGTATATTTTCCGATAAAAAGTGTTAACACTAATAAGGAAAATGATGTGAAGAAGTAAAAAAAAAAAAAGAGTTTAATTGTTAATTTGTTACATTACCAAACTCTAAGGGTATTGAAAGTATAAAGGTTAGTGATTTTAGAGGCTATTTATATTGTTAGTAAACTAAAGGGGTGTGTTTTTAAATATCAAAGGAGTTCAAATACAAACCTTAGGCTAACCGGAGTGGGCGTGACTCAACCCGGTGATGCTTTTGGTCACGCGCCACCAACCAAAACGCGCTACCAACCAACACAGACAACTTATTTTTAAACCCAGCTATGGCTAACGAACCAAACGAGGTGTGACGAATGACCCTTAGATGAATACAGAGAGAACTAGCAACGGAGGTCGAACTCGCCAACAATTTGTTGACCGAGTTGACATAGTATCTTGAGCAAATGCGTAGCCGTGATCAAGAAATGACGAGGGTGCATTCGTTGCCACTCGACCAAGTTATTAACAGTTACGGTTTGCATACGCTTCTTATGACCACCGAAGCATATGTGCGTGGTACAACCCACTTGAGGGCAGCAAGAGAAGAAGTGATGAGGTGCATTGCTGAGAAGCAAGAATTCATCAACAATTACAGAGCAATATAAAAGCTCGAATTATGTTTATTTCCGTTTAACATATTTTATTTTCCGTATCGTAACTGTCTCGTAAGATTAATTTTTGTTTACGTAGTTTTTAACTTCCGTACGTTTACGTTCACGTTTACTTTTTTAGTTTATAAATATAAAGTATTTAATTAAATAAAAAATGGTATGAAAGGTGAGGAGAGAGTGACCAAAACAGGTGAATAGTGAGAGGGAGTGAGGGGATGTGAGAGGAGAGAGGAAGCTGAGATGACGCTGATGTGGATAGTGACACCATGGTGACCACTCCCTTTGGTCTTACTCAGTTTAGGGGCTATGAAAAGTTGGGCGTGTGTTTGTATAAAAGCCAGTTAGTGTCATTTGTAGTTACTAGTTAGCTATAGATAAAAGAAAAAACTGCAAAAAATGTCCCTTAACTTTGCGAAAAATGTAAATAATGTCATCGAAAAAAAATCTGCAAATATTATCTCTAAACTTTCAATTTTCTGCAAAAAATGTCCTTGCCGCATAACTGTTCATTCAAAAAATGTTTTTTGGCTAACGCTCGTTAGTATTTTCCCGGCCTCTGAAATGACTATTTTACCCTCGCCTCAAGTTAGTGGCCTACGAAATGACTATTTTACCCTCGCTACTGTAGGGACATTTTTGCAAGTTTACTATTCATTTTCTTTTTAACTTTCCATCACCACCACTCTCTGCCACCACACAACCAACACACCACCCTTCATCTTCTCATCTTCATCTTCACCGAGCTCGAGCTTTTAAAAAATTTCACGAGCCGAGCTCGAGCTCAAAATATGAGGCTTGAAACGAGCTCGAGCTTTATATATATAAATGAGTCGAGCTTAAGCTCTAGCAGGCTCGGGCTCGTTTCCACCCCTAATCACCGCTATAATATTGCTCTGTTGTAAAAATCGGCCAGACGGCCGATTAATCCCCGCATAATCGCTGATCGCTCACTAAGCGCCTTGATTTATCATAATCGGCCTATTTAATCGCTTTGGTCAAAGATCGCTTAAAAATCGGTCAATAAACCGATTAATCGGACGAAATCGGTCTAATCGGATTAATCGGACAAAATCGCTTAAAATTCGGTCAATAAAATCGCTTAAAAGTCGGACAAAATCACTTAAAAATTGGTCAACAAACCGATTAATCAGACAAAATCAGTCAAAGATTGCTTAAAAATGATCAACAAACCGAGTAATATCTATGTTTGACTTTGAACTTTAAAGAATTATGTATTATGTTTATATTTGAACACTCGAAATATTTGAACTTTGATGCATTTTGCTTATCTTATACATATAATACAATATAATATCTAAAATTCCAATTTTGTGCATAAAAATTCCAATCCAATTAATCCCCGCCTAACCGATTAATCGCTATGCCCTACCCAACCGCCTCAATAGCGCCTAGCGATTTTTACAACCTTAAGTATTAGACGATGGTTTATCAGTTTGAGCGTTCAATTTGCTAATATTATTAACCTGATGATTTGATATAACAAAAATAGACAATCCTTTATAAATTTATAAAGGGAAAATTCCACTTTTATGCCAAATATTGAATTAACTTTCACAATCAAGTCATGTTTTTTGCAAATTTCAATTTTGGTCATGTGCGACCGGTGCTACTGCGCGACCCACTCAAAATGAGACATGTGGCATGACAAATAGTACCATTTCAATAATTATCTAATCATTTGCTGGCCCACGTGTATTTTGTCTCTTCCCACCCAAATGTGCAACTGACGGCTACTCGACTATACAAGTGTGCGACTGGCGGAGTGAAAAAGATTTTTTCCTCTTTCCCATTAAAGTTGGGCCGCCAGTCGCACACTTGTGGGTCGAGTAGACGACAGTCGCACACTTGGGTCGGAAAAGACAAAATACAAGTGGGTCAGCAAATGATTTGATAGTTATTAAAATGGTAGCTTTTGTCAGGACAAGTGGTACATTTTTAATGAAGTCGCACAGCAGCACGGTCGCACATGACCAAAATTGAAACTTGCAAAAAACATGACTTGATTTCGGAACTTAATTCAATTTTTGGCATAAAAGTGGAATTTTCCCATTTATAAATGCATCAAACTACAGTAGCTATTATAATTATTTTTGTGTACACGATTTATTTAACTTTATCTTAGATACAAACTTATTAGTATTAGCACGTGTACTATGTTTATTATTAAGAATAAAGTGTTGATTGACATGTCTAATTGGTATATCTAATTATATACCTAATTGGTCTCTCAATCATTTTCTTTAAGAATATATTATGTGTTAATATAACTTTATGACAATTATTCCGTTATTAATAATCTCTGTTGATGTACACTAAGAGTGCACAGTGCAAGCCATTGTTGGTTCGTTGTTCGCCAAAAACACACTAACGGCGCTGCCGTTCTGCACCGTCAGCGGCGTCATTCGCCCGCCATTCGTCCTTAAACCAGCCTACTAACGGGCGTTGTTAGTATTATTATTATTATTATTATTATTATTATTATTATTATTATTATTATTATTATTATTATTATTATTATTATTATTATTATTATTATTATTATTATTATTATTATTATTATTATTATTATTATTATTATTATTATTATTATTTATTTTTTTATTTTTTTTATTTTGGTGAGTATTTTTGGTAGGCTTTTTGCGGGACGTACAGGCACTAATAAGAGTTATTTTTATTTATTTATTTATTTATTTTTGGGATGAGGAATGTGTTTTAGTTGTTGGTCAGGTGGCGCTGAGACGACATACCAATAACTGTTATCGGAGAAGAGCTGCACCTCAAAAGACCTCTTGAATAGTGCGCTTGTAAAAGAGGTTCTAAGGTATATGATGGATATTATTAAAATTTCGTATATAAACAGAAATAAAATAAAATAAAATAAAAAAAGAAAAAAAAAAGAAAAAGAAAAAACATAGTGGCTAGCTGGATATCTTTTATATAATAAAACAAAACCCCTATTGGGAATTTTTCATTTCAAAAAAATTGGAACCATACTTTATTTAGTAATAATTTTATTTAAACAAAAATATTATTTTCTTATTAAGTAACATTTTATATTTATCCATAACACAAGTAGAAGATAAATACAAAAAATATAGATAAGATATTTAAAAAAAAATAATTATTTTCTTATTAGGTAACATTTTATATTTATCCACAACACAAGTAGAAGATAAATACAAAAAATATAGATAAGATACAATTAACAATAGGATTCAAATTTTTAAATAATTATTTCAAAGAATTAAACAAAAAAAACCCGCGCGTGCGCGGGCATTATAACTAGTATATTTATAAAATATAATCTAGACAAAAATACACCGTTGGTCCCTAAACTTTCCCAAAAACATCGTCATGCCACCTAAGTTTGCAAAATCGTCGCCATGCGTCCAAACATTGGGTTTTTGAGGCCGAATGCGTCCCTTGACCAGGTCAACGCTCATTTATTGTTATATTTCCAAAAGCATAATAGTCCAACCACATTTATAACTATCATATTGTTAAATCTTTACACTCTTCAATCCCTCCCTTAATAGAACTATGAAGCCTCAGATATTCCCTCAAAGATCCATCCTCATCAGCACTTTCTCCAAGAAATACAGTGATTTTTATCCTCATGTATACTCTTTGTTCTTCATTTGCTGCAAATCCCACTCATAAAGCATTAATAATCAAGATCTGGTGTGTATGAGTGTATCAATCTTCTTAATCGACTGAATCTCATCAATGGTAAGTAAATACGACTCTCCTCTTTCGTCTCGAAATTCCATGTGTGTCAGCAAACATTATTTCAGTAGTCCAGGGAAGGATCTACCCATTCTAAATAAGCTTGTGAACGTGAAGAAGTTCAAGACTTAGGTTGGCAGGTGCGTTGGACTATTATATGTATTGTCAGTGGCTCTCAAAAACTTGTAATAAAGTAATGTATACACCGGTGTGTTTATTCAGCACCACCTCCGAATGCATCTCTTTGAGGAGGACGCATGAGATTCCTCGATTAGAGGGTACGTTTGAGAACCTTATTTTCTTACCATTGCTGATATCCTACCAATTGTGGAGATTATACACACAAAAACTAACAATCTTCCAGATGTGACGACGTACGGATTTGCAGCATACGAAGAACAACGAGCCAGAGGTACTAGCACCTTATTTCATACAGTTTGCTTCTGAGGGTGGATCTTTGAGGAAGAACAGAGGCTAGTTCTGACAATATTGTACTCGTTTGAAGCGTATAATATGTTTCCACAAATAAAGGGCGGAAAGAAATTTCGGTTATGTGATTGTTATGTTTTGTACGCATTGACAGCTAAGAAGTCGTTTTCTCAGCTCCAATAGATACCATGGAATAATCCATTGTGTATCCCAGAAAGAGAGGACTACCATTTCAAGTTTTATATTCACAAACTTTTGCAACAACAGGCTATGTTACGCTAGGAACATTTGTGGATTATTAGCATTGCATTCATCTTTGACCGCGCTACTATGATGAGATTTGGGTGTATAGTCTCATCATGGATATGTTTCAGTTGACTACTAGACGCAAGATATCGCTATCAGTGTGTTGTATTCTCGGAGAGAGGATGAGATATCTAAGGGTTAAAACTAGCTTTAGTCTAATGATTGGCAAAAAGATGTTTAGCAGCTATAAGATCTGTATTAATTAATCGGGATCCAAAATCTTTACTTACTATACATCCACGAAATGATACTACCAAAACATTTCTACTCTGCAACAAAACATGTCTACTATCTAGACTTCCTTTACGCCTATGAAAAACCAAGTTAGCCTTCTTTTTAAGGCAATAAAACCAGAAACCGAGTAACAACATGTATAGCTATATATTAGCCTATTATCTCAGAATGGAAAATTAGCAACATATATTCATACGCGTATTAGAAAATGACATTTTTAGTGTGGACGTATAGTCTGGAATGGACCCGGCCCGGCAGACAGCGGCCCACTCTACGCCTAAACCCTAATCCATGCCCTATAAATATAGGGCTGGGATTCTCTTCTTCACAGAACACAACAGGTTACTCTAAACCTAACTCTTATATGCTATATCGCATCTACTAACTTGACCGTCGGAGGTGGATCCCGGGGCTACGGCCTCGGGTCCATTCCTGACGGGTTCTCTTTGTTGACAGGTCTACTCAGGGCTCGAGAAGACGAAGAACGGCCCAGGGAGAGTCGTTGGATACAGCCCGCGCCAGATTATGTATCAACAAGATGGCGCCATCCGTGGGACCAGACGACAAGTTTCGCGCTCTCACACCACCGGAAAGCAACCATCGAGTTCAAAAGTCGGTATATATAATATGTGATCCTTACTTTTATCAACATGGTATTAGTTTGTTTGAGTCTAAGTAATTCGAAAATATTCTTACGAATAATCGAATCTAATAATAATGAATAATAAACAAAACTAATTATAAAACTGTTTATTTGTCATTGTATATTCGTATTAAAATTTGACCCAAGTGATCAAACCTCGCACAAAAAGTGTAACTAATTATCTTTTAAATATTCATAAGATTTTATGTAAATCTTTTAACTTGGTAAACACGATTTTATCTATAGTCGCACTAAGTCTGCATGATCCGACCTACTTTATCTTTAAGCCGCGAATTAATTCGCGCACATAATGTTTTTACGGTTGGTATGCTTGTTTTCACGTTCGAACAACGCAGTCACGATAAATCCACCCGCGTTAGGCCGTGCGTTCGGACATCTTCGCAGATTAGCTACGTGCTATTGAACAGGCACCATGATGCTAGCCAATCGCCATGAGCGCACTGGGCAGAAGCCGTGGTCATGTTATGTTCATCTGCGATCATCCATGAACGTTCGGGTCTACGTGGTCACGATACATCCATCTGCGTCTGTGCGTGCGATTGAAGCTATTAGTCGCGGTCACGGTGCTATTGAAACAACAATTCATTATTTATGTAGTTTGTAAAACCTCACGATAGGTGTAATTCGAACTACTACTTCTCTTATGTGTTAATTTCACATGCTATGTGCTATATATTGCTTCACGCTAATCTTTTACTTAATTAGGTTTTATATGTTGCGATTCGCGGCATATACTTTTAATATTTGCATTAAGTGTTTTTCAGGATTTGAATAACTAAGTTTAATGCTCCTACACGNCCATCTGCGTCTGTGCGTGCGATTGAAGCTATTAGTCGCGGTCACGGTGCTATTGAAACAACAATTCATTATTTATGTAGTTTGTAAAACCTCACGATAGGTGTAATTCGAACTACTACTTCTCTTATGTGTTAATTTCACATGCTATGTGCTATATATTGCTTCACGCTAATCTTTTACTTAATTAGGTTTTATATGTTGCGATTCGCGGCATATACTTTTAATATTTGCATTAAGTGTTTTTCAGGATTTGAATAACTAAGTTTAATGCTCCTACACGAGTAGCACCATCAAACTTGGGGGGCTACCAGGGTATATAATACCACTGTTTCCGTACGCGTCACTCAGGTATATTTGGATGCAGATCGTACGTAAGAGGTATTGCAAGCCCGGTACAAAGACGGATTTAAATATTTGCACCATCTTGCCGCAGGGGAGACGTCCTCTGTCGATTGTAAAGACGGATGTAATGTTCGCACCTCCTTGTCGCGCACAGCGCACACCTTTGCCACAGAAGCATGTCTTTTGTCGCACCATGCTGCATCGCTACTGGTACAAAAGGTACGCCCTTACCCAGGATGCAGCATACGAGATCCACCTTCACCATTGTGAGACTCTCACAATCGCAATGTTAGTGTTACCCCAACTATAGAACTACGTGTTCTTCTTACGGGGTCTTTACTGTCACACTGTGGCGGGAAAGCTAGCATATGCGCATCCCTCCCCGTCATGTAAGAACGAGTGTTACTCAGGATGGAACATGGTCACCACGGACGCGCCTACAAGGTCGCGGATTCGGATATAGTCTAATGGGCTAAACAGGACTGCGCCTCTGGGACAACCAGTGCGCACTGTCGCATTTGGGTTGCGCAGTATAGTCCGTCCTATGTGCACACCTGAGTTGCGCACACATGGGCCATGCCGTATTGGTTGATTGGGCCTACGCGGCCATGAACAGAACTTAAGTCTAGCATAACATAGCCATGCATTATGTCACACTAGACTTGGGGGGCTTGTGGGCGTATAGTCTGGAATGGGCCCGGCCCGGCAGACAGCGGCCCACTCTATGCCTAAACCCCAATCCATGCCCTATAAATATAGGGCTGGGATTCTCTTCTTCACAGAACACAACAGGTTACTCTAAACCTAACTCTTGTATGCTATATCGCATCAATACTAACTTGACCGTCGGAGGTGGATCCCGGGGTTACGGCCTCGAGTCCATTCCTGACGGGTTCCCTTTGTTGACAGGTCTACTCAGGGCTCGAGAAGACGAAGAACGGCCCAGGGAGAGTCGTTGGATACAGCCCGCGCCAGATTATGTATCAACATTTAGATATGTATAATTAATGGTTTCTTTTTTCTATTTTTGTAAATGAAGCAGTTTTTGTTACTATATGTCATATTAAAAATCAAAAGTTATATTTTACATCAAAGAATACTTTATGTACGAGTATGAACTATGAAGTGTGGACATGAGTGTACGAATTTTATTACTGATATAGTTTAAAAAATATATATTAGTACATAGGTGGTCCCTGAAGTTGAATGTCATGTTAGATTTAACCATATAATAGTTATAAATGTGGTTGGACTATTATGCCCTTAGAAATATAACAATAAATGAGCGTTGACCTGGTCAAGGGACGCATTCGGCCTCAAAAACCGAAAGTTTGGACGCATGGCGACGATTTTGCAAACCTAGGGGGCATGGCAATGTTTTTGGGAACACTACAAAAAAAATAGTTGATTCCTAACACTTTTATTTCCACACTTTTTAAAAGCATGTATTCCCTCCGTCCCAAAATTATTGTCCAGTTTGAATTTTCAAAGTCAAACTGGTTCAACTTTGACCATAAATATATATTTTTTATTATATAATACTTGATGAAAAATTATACCATTGAAAAGTACACTTAAAACCCAATCCATTTATATATTTTACATCAAATATTATATAACACCCACAAAAATATTTAAGGTCAAAGTTAAAGAAGAAAGACTAAAAAAGTCAATAGTGGACAATAAATTTGGGACGGAGGGAGTAAAATTTTATTAGTTTATTAACACTTAAGGATGTGTAAAAATTGATTACATTAATAAATGTGAAGAGAAAATTGTAAAATAATAGATTTTACTCATTCATAATTGAGTCAAAAAAAAGTTCACACTTTTTAAGTGTGAAGTATTATAAGATTTCTCCACACTTTTATATGTAATACCCAAAATCTCCACACTTTGAGGGAGTGTAGAGAATTTAATTCTCCACACTTTGAGCAAGTGTGGAGAATTTGAGTATTACAAATAACCTCCACACTTATAAGTGTGGACATTTTTTACATTTCTTCACACTTAAAAGTGTGAACTTTTTTTTAAAACAACTATAAGTGTGAAAAAACTACTCCTATTGTTTTACAATTTTTACCACACTTATTAATGTAACCAATTTTTACACATCATTAAGTGTTAATAAACTAATTAAATTTTACACACTTTTTAAAAGTGTGAACATAAAGTGTGAAAAAATGAATTTTTTTTTTGTAGGGACCAACGGTGTATTTATCTATATTCTAAAACCCGTTTGTAAACGGGGTACAATGCCTTTTTATTACGGGATAATTATATATCAAATCTGTGACTTTATTGGTTGGTCTATGTTAGTTAAACTTTAATGGTCCACGTAACATGCTGTCATTGGTCGATTTACTAATGAGGAACGGGTGCTACAGTGCCTTAGCAACAGTGCAGCCGTTTTCCGTCATGCACCTCTTTTTTTTATAAAAAAAAACGCTTCTATTAGAAACTTCCGGATAACACTACCATCTTCCTCTCTCTAAAAACACACACTCCTCTCTCTCTAAAAACACAAGCACACACACTCACTGATTATTCATAGATCTGTTTACCACTTTTTTTCCCATCGTATTACAAATCGATTGGGTGGTCTTTTGATCAAGATCCAGATATAATTACGGTTTCTGATGCAAGTAACTTATAAACCCTAAAGTTCTGATTATGGGGTTTTACATTTTTGTTGAATTGTAAGTTTAGTTTAGTTTTTATTTATTTATTCATTTATTTATCTTTGTAATTCATGTATAACTGGTATTGTTGTTTTTTTTCTTTTTCAGTACGCATTGGGTTTGATTATCAGAATTGCAGTTCATATTCAATTGTTCTTAGAAATGGTAAGAGATAAATATATCATGTTTAATTACTATTATCTTTTTGATATTCTGATCTTTTTGTTGATAATATTTTTTTTGTTTTGTTGTCTGCTCAAACTTATGAGGTATGAGATGGTGAAAACTTAATGAGGTATGAATCTTGGTTCGTGAAATGGTTACTTTTTTTTTTTTTTTTTTAAAAAAATTTGATTCGATGTCATTTATTATAGTGATTTGTGGAGTTTAGGATGAAGCTGTTACATGTTGGGCCGGATCTAAAAGCTTTACAAAGTCGCGGCTAAATGATGATTTTCTGAATGTTTTGACGGAACTGATTAGGCAGGTAAGATGGAGTGATATCGTTATATTTGCGTAATTGTACAGTCATTGAGAATTAAAAGTAGCTTTTGTATTATGTCATTGTTTAGGTTGTTACGTGGACGAAAAAATGTTTGTTCGTGCTAAAGTACAAAGCTTTTAGCTGATTTTAAGATGTATACGGTATTGAAAGTGGAGTTATATAAGTTATTATTTATGTGATATTTGGTGTTAGGCGAGACTAATTACTTGATTTNTTATTTTATAAATTTGATTAGATGTCATTTATTATAGGGATTTGTGGAGTTTAGGATGAAGATGTTACATGTTGGGCCGGATCTAAAAGCTTTACGAAGTCGCGGCTAAATGATGATTTTCTGAGTGTTTTGACGGAACTGATTAGGCAGGTAAGATGGAGTGATATCGTTATATTTGCGTAATTGTACAGTCATTGAGAATTAAAAGTAGCTTTTGTGTTATATCGTTGTTTAGGTTGTTTACGTGGATGAAAAAATGTTTGTTCGTGCTAAAGTACAAAGCTTTTAGCTGATTTTAAGATGTATAGGGTATTGAAAGTGAAGTTATATAAGTTGTTATTTATTTATGTGATATTTGGTGTTAGGCGAGACTAATTACTTGATTTGGGTTTCTAGGTAATGTAATTGCAAAAGTTGTGCTTATGAATGATGAAGATGTTTAGGTATTTGCCTCTGAAGCACTTTACTATAAGTCGAGGTGTAGCGTGAGCTGGAATACCTGCAACTGGAGCATTAATAGCAATCGCATGAGAAACGTAGTTGACTTGCATAACCTTTCCGTACTTGGTTGACGAAAAATTTTGAGAAGCGAACAGGACTTGGATGTTGGATGCTCAGGTCAGTTCATCATCCTCATTACTAGGTTAGGATTTTAATGCTTTTCATAATACATTCATCCATTGTACGTATTCATAATAACCATGTATCTAAAAGGTGTGTCTCGCTGCTGTGTATACGCATATAGGAAAGGGACCAGTCGCATTGGATTTTGGGGCTGGAGTGATCCACAAGGATGCGTTGGTACCCAACATTACAATGTCGCACAGCATAGAAGGACGGGAATGCGAGACCCAGCACGAATTTTGTGAAACAATTTCTGCTACTGTTTTCCGGGCACAAGAACAAACAATCAACCAGCAGCCACGCCCGACAGAAGGTAACACGTATCAGATACTTAGAAGCACTTTCAACTGTTACGTTATGGTAATACACCTTTTATATGAGTGGTTTTGAAAATTCCCTTGATGTCTGTTCTGTAAATGCAGTCGTGATCTTGCAAGATTCCAGCCGGTCAAGACCGTGCATATGGGCCGCGCAAAAGGAGTTTCACCGACATGTACACGGGGTTTTAAACATTGTCGTAACCTGGCTAGCCGGTTTCCTAATAGTTTCATGTCCTGATCACTAAAGGTTCACATGGTTGACAGACCCACTCCTCAACAGCGGAAGATGCATCGTTAGCCAGACAATCTCAGACACGTCAAAAGTAGTTACACCCTCCTCCTTTTCTATAACGTTAACGTACGTACTTTAGGTCCCCTACCTTTGGGTTGTATGCTATTGACATTTTGAGTGTTTTAAAATGATTGAGATTTACAACGGTGTTTCAGATTGCTTATTAGTCAAAGAAAAAAAGAAAAAAACTGTTTGTAGAAGCTTGCCTTTTTCTCAACCTTTTTGTAGAAATTGCATTTGAATGAAGATTGAACCTGAAAATTTGGAGTTGTACTAACTTCAACTTCTTATGTGTTGCCGTATAGGATTCGATGGCGCAAGAGGAGTGAATGAACTGGAAATAACGACGACCTGTTAGGTATGCAAGTTGCTAACTTTTTATTGGTCAAGCTTCTAGCCATGTTATATCAGTAAAATCAAGGTCTGCAGAAAAAAAAACCCTTTACTAACCACCAACGCTGTTCTCTGAATCCTAGCTGTTGATTATCCGGTAGATAAAATCATTTTTGCATTATCAAGTCAACAATGTACATGCCAACCTTAAAGAATCCAATTATTTTATAAAGTGATTGGTGAAAATTGGAAAAAGAATGTGTCTATTGAGCTAAGTAGTTATATCATATGCAAAGTTGCTGTCTAAAATTTTTTCTATCGTACGTCGCAATCTTGAACGGTAAATCTGTCATGAGTAGAAGTTGCTGCCAACTAACCACTACTTCCAAGTTCCAACATCAGGGAATTCGCAGTAATAAGGTTTTTATATACATTATAGAATAGCCCTTTTGTATATGTTTATGTTTGTCTATGATTTTCTACTACCGGGTCAAACGGGTCAAAATTTGTTCTCCTGTTCGGGTTGGCAGGCCTGATAAGGCACAAATATAACATCGTTGTCCCATTGGACAGGCGATAGCACTCCAATTTGCTTTGGCCTCAAAAAGATATCTACAACTATGAATATTTTCACTTTTCATACATGTTATTTCAGATGGTTGCCTTATTTCTGATTCATTTTTGGCAAAATTTTCTGATATCTCATTACGTGTGTTAACAGGTGATTGGTAGCTTAATAAGCATCAAGCTTCACACACGGAACTCACAATGTGTTGTGAAACAATCTAGAAGCATCTGCACGCGTGAGTATAGACATCATGATATGATTGGACCACTAACTCCCTAACAGATGGTGTTTGGTCAAGTGGTTAGCGGTGGTTCTCTAGGTTAACACAAGACCAATGCGCAGATTTTACATATATATCAGGTTAGTATATATATAATAAGGTGTGTTTGCTTTAGAATACTATATAAATTAAGAAGACGTTGATTGATTTAGGTGTTAGTTTGTTGTTAGGAGCTGTTACTGTTTGGATCTGTAATTGATTTTGGATGAGTTAAGAGATGAATAGCAGCAAGAAAAAAAAGAAGGGTAGACAGTAGGATCGATCCCACTATTAAGAAGCCATTGCATACGCCATTAAGTACGCACACTAAACTTGCTGGATCCTTGAAGTAATTTTCTATCTTCCTTAAGTGTTCTACCCACAGTGACGTTCTAAGTGACAACAAAAGTTAACTTTGATAATGGCGAAATTGGCCACGTCATGCAAATGGGTCAAAACTGATACTTGAATAGAAATTGAATTCAGTCACATCAAAGTTAGTCATTTCAGCAATAAAATCGTACTTTTTTTAAATACTTTACGCGGTTTAACTAGACGACAATTGACAGACGTAGACTGAGTATGGTAACTTGACTATGTAGGAGCGTTTTCTTTTGAACTCATAAAATTTCCTTTACAAGTTGAAAATGATACAAAAGACGATGCATATATCTCTACTGCAAATCTCCTTAATAATAATAATCTTATTTTTGTTTTTGTATTAATAAATCCCATAAGACAATTATAGCGTTCGTTATAAATGCAAATATTTGGAACGTATTAAATTTGTTAAGGTATTGTTTTCCAGTAGATGAGATTGTATGATTAATAATACTTCGTGTCATCTTGATGACACATTAGCTAATGAGAGTGTCTGACTGTGTGTAGGTGCTGATGTTGGATTGGAGAATACAAGTTTGTAATGCAAGACTAGGGGAAAGTAGGATGAGAGCACCAACCATCATTACAAAGGAAAAAGATCTAGGCCCTTTGGGCAAATGACTTGGATTCGAGGTAACCAAGAGGCGACATAAACAGCTACAGTGAGCCACTTATTGACGGAGTTTTTATTGTAATACTGAACGTATATTAGAAGCTTTTAACATTAAATGTAGAGAAGATAGTATCATTCGGCTATGTTTTTCAGGGCGCTAAATGTTGCTTGATCTGAAAAATTACCAAACAAAATAAATTATGCTTTCATCACCAGCAGTCTATTTTTTGAGTAAAAGTCTAATAGGAATTATACATTTTTTTAGCAGATTGCTTGATAACCATAAGCAACTTTACAAAAGCTTAAAGTAAAAAATAAAAAAGTCATCACAGCGGAAGGCTTATTTCCTAATGCAATACCAAAAAACATACATATATAAGAGTTCTTCTCTGGCTTAGGAGTTTAATATGATTCTCGACAAGCTGGAAGGTGTTCACGACGGTTAAAGCCCAAATGAAATGAGAAAAGGCCAAAAAAGAAAAACACACAAGTATACATAATAAAAAAAATGACTGACCGACCGCCGTTCAAGAAAGTTACGGGAAAACCAAACATACACATACAACAAAAATGAACAATATCCAACACTCATTCAAATATGAACGTAAAAAAAATGAACGTAAAAAATGTGAACAATATCCAACACTTATTCAAATATGAACGCATATAACAAAAAATAATATTGCAAAAAAACACATCAACTACTCAATATTAAAAAAAAATAATAAAAAAAAAATGAAAACACATACATTATAAAACCGACGTCACATAATCTATCAACCACAACACTCCCGCGGCAACGCGCGGGCTCCCATGCTCGTTCTTGTCTATAATCTAACATTCTTTTTTGAACAGAAGAAAAAGTTGAATAATATAATCTAACATTCTAACCACAGGATATTCGTTTGTTGAATAAAAATAGTTTCTTGTGGAAAAACCCTCAAAAAGTCATAAAAGAAGAAAAAGTTGAATACAGTTACGTTGACTTGTGAGCTGTGATCATTGTACTTAATTTGGTTGGTTTTCCTCTGCATTTGCACTTCAATTTCAGTATGGTAATGTCTCTCTCGTACATAAGTACACACTTTTTTTTTTTTTTTTTTTTTTTTTTTTTTTTTTTTTTTTTTTTTTTTTTTTTTTTTTTTAATTTATTATTATTTTTTTTAATAAGACCCCAAAAATAGAAACTCACATACATGATTTAATGTTCAGGGTGGTCAAAAGAAGTTGCAACTATATTCAGATCACAGGAGTTCATGTTCTTTCCGTGTTCGTATTGCTCTTAACTTAAAAGGTCTTTTCATTTTCTTTATTTTTTTTATTTAGTTATTAAGTTAACAATCTAACATTAATGTTTAGTGATGTATTTGTTTTTGTGTGTGTTGTAACAGGACTTGATTATGAATACAAGGCAGTTGATTTACTTAAAGGAGAACAAAATAACCCTGGTAAAGTAAATTTACTTGATTATATGAATTATTGTATTATACAAGTCTACAAGTTTACTAATTGTATAACCTATATGAATTCGACATTCTATAGCATGTAGAATGATTATATGATATCGGTTGTTTATAAGCCGAGTTAAATTTGAGGAATAAAAGTGTAAAGACAAGAATGGGGTTTCTAGATTTCTAGCGAAATATGTACTTATGAATTTTGAATTGGTTGTTCCATCTCAAAAGTGAAACATTGGGGGTTCGCGTTACATTTGTAAACTGTTTTCAATAACATTATTTCCTTTCCAATTCAGAGTTTTTGAAGATAAACCCGATTGGGTGTGTGCCTGCGCTGGTGGATGGTGATGTAGTAATTGCCGACTCTTTTGCAATTCTAATGGTGAGTTTTAGTGTTTGCTTTACTGATATCCGCTTCAAAAATGAGTTAACTTATTCATTAAAACTCTTTTTTTTTCCCCCCTGTTTCACCGTCGTCTCTTGTTCTGTACAGTACCTTGAGGAGAAGTATCCTCAGCATCCTTTGTTGCCTAAAGACCTTGAGAAAAGGGCAATTAATTACCAGGTAAAATCACATGGCTTCTTGTTCTCTTAGCATTCTACATTTGGTGTTATATCTGATGACAACGATATAAAAGAAACCAAAGTGTATCTTTAACACTTAACCACTTATTACTTTAATTATGACATCTTAAGGCATCTGTGACTGTCCCAAATACATCAGAGTACTCTTTGGTCCAACTATCGTTCTTCCTAATAATAAAATGGAGCCTTAAAGTTTCATGTATCTTACATGATTATTCAAATATATTGGTTGTCAAGTTGAAACTGTTAGGGGCTCTGGAATAACGACCGTCCTCAATGGAACGTGATATGATATGATATTATTCAGAAATAGCCAGCAGACAATCCGAACATATTTGATAATGAGAGTTATATAATGCGATATGGCGGGAGGTCTCTTTCGACATAAAAACATAAACTTTGAGGCTCAATATATAGCTGGTCTGATCCGAACGGATCTTGTTGAATAATGTCTGCATATGTTTAGTGTTCTCATTAAATCAGCTAATGGTCAAGCATTTCCTTCTTATGTAGGCTGCAAATATTATTTCCGCAAGCGTACAACCTCTTCAGAGCCTTGATGTTTTGGTGGGTAAATTGTTTTTTTTACTGTTAGCCTACAAATATCATCGTAGGAATTGCTTCCATAATCTGCATCTTATGCATAAACCAACTTGCAGAAGTACATCGAGGAAATGGTTGGTCCTGATGCAAAGCTTCCATGGGCTAATAAATATGGTAATAAAGGCTTCGCAGGTATGTTCCAACATTACTTTTTATGCCAAACTAAGCAGAATACTAAATCTTAAAAACACGTCATAAGAATTAAAAAGAAAATAAATTCGACCAATGTGGTGTAAAATGCAATACTAAAGAAATGACCATTGAGATATCCATTGTCATAATACTGAGCAAATGGTAAAATTTACTTTAATATGCTACAAATGTTTCAGCACTCGAAAAGTTACTAGAAAAACATGCTGGAAAATACGCCACAGGAGATGATGTTTATCTGGTATTTTCCTCTCTCTTAATGTCCTTGTTTGTATAATCCTAATCTTTGTTTTCATTTTCAAACAACATGACTATGGTTGAAAACTTTGTTTTGATTTNTTTAGTTATTAAGTTAACAATCTAACATTAATGTTTAGTGATGTATTTGTTTTTGTGTGTGTTGTAACAGGACTTGATTATGAATACAAGGCAGTTGATTTACTTAAAGGAGAACAAAATAACCCTGGTAAAGTAAATTTACTTGATTATATGAATTATTGTATTATACAAGTCTACAAGTTTACTAATTGTATAACCTATATGAATTCGACATTCTATAGCATGTAGAATGATTATATGATATCGGTTGTTTATAAGCCGAGTTAAATTTGAGGAATAAAAGTGTAAAGACAAGAATGGGGTTTCTAGATTTCTAGCGAAATATGTACTTATGAATTTTGAATTGGTTGTTCCATCTCAAAAGTGAAACATTGGGGGTTCGCGTTACATTCGTAAACTGTTTTCAATAACATTATTTCCTTTCCAATTCAGAGTTTTTGAAGATAAACCCGATTGGGTGTGTGCCTGCGCTGGTGGATGGTGATGTAGTAATTGCCGACTCTTTTGCAATTCTAATGGTGAGTTTTAGTGTTTGCTTTACTGATATCCGCTTCAAAAATGAGTTAACTTATTCATTAAAACTCTTTTTTTTTCCCCCCTGTTTCACCGTCGTCTCTTGTTCTGTACAGTACCTTGAGGAGAAGTATCCTCAGCATCCTTTGTTGCCTAAAGACCTTGAGAAAAGGGCAATTAATTACCAGGTAAAATCACATGGCTTCTTGTTCTCTTAGCATTCTACATTTGGTGTTATATCTGATGACAACGATATAAAAGAAACCAAAGTGTATCTTTAACACTTAACCACTTATTACTTTAATTATGACATCTTAAGGCATCTGTGACTGTCCCAATACATCAGAGTACTCTTTGGTCCAACTATCGTTCTTCCTAATAATAAAATGGAGCCTTAAAGTTTCATGTATCTTACATGATTATTCAAATATATTGGTTGTCAAGTTGAAACTGTTAGGGGCTCTGGAATAACGACCGTCCTCAATGGAACGTGATATGATATGATATTATTCAGAAATAGCCAGCAGACAATCCGAACATATTTGATAATGAGAGTTATATAATGCGATATGGCGGGAGGTCTCTTTCGACATAAAAACATAAACTTTGAGGCTCAATATATAGCTGGTCTGATCCGAACGGATCTTGTTGAATAATGTCTGCATATGTTTAGTGTTCTCATTAAATCAGCTAATGGTCAAGCATTTCCTTCTTATGTAGGCTGCAAATATTATTTCCGCAAGCGTACAACCTCTTCAGAGCCTTGATGTTTTGGTGGGTAAATTGTTTTTTTTACTGTTAGGCTACAAATATCATCGTAGGAATTGCTTCCATAATCTGCATCTTATGCATAAACCAACTTGCAGAAGTACATCGAGGAAATGGTTGGTCCTGATGCAAAGCTTCCATGGGCTAATAAATATGGTAATAAAGGCTTCGCAGGTATGTTCCAACATTACTTTTTATGCCAAACTAAGCAGAATACTAAATCTTAAAAACACGTCATAAGAATTAAAAAGAAAATAAATTCGACCAATGTGGTGTAAAATGCAATACTAAAGAAATGACCATTGAGATATCCATTGTCATAATACTGAGCAAATGGTAAAATTTACTTTAATATGCTACAAATGTTTCAGCACTCGAAAAGTTACTAGAAAAACATGCTGGAAAATACGCCACAGGAGATGATGTTTATCTGGTATTTTCCTCTCTCTTAATGTCCTTGTTTGTATAATCCTAATCTTTGTTTTCATTTTCAAACAACATGACTATGGTTGAAAACTTTGTTTTGATTTACAAAACATGAATTTCTAGCAATTACGCCTACCTTATGGAGACTACTTGCTTTATGTAAAATTTTAAGTGCTAATTGGTATTTTTGCAGGCCGATGTGTTTCTAGCACCACAAGTATATGGTTCAATACTGAGGTTGAACCTTGATGTGGTATGGTCTGCTTATCTATGGATTTTTCATATGTGCTGAGAATTATAAATTACTTTCTGAATTCATATTCATTTGATATTCATATTATTTTTTATTGTCCAGAACTGTATACTATATCTATTTATGGAATCTAAAATTTATAATATATTATCGGTTGGTGCAGACACTGTACCCTACTGTGTCTAGAGTTCATGAGGCATATATGCAGTTACCTGCTTTCCAAAATGCTTTGCCAGAAAATCAGCCAGACTACCCTTCTAGTTAGCGCAGATGGCTAAGGTACAAAAATTATCTGAATTTTTTAAACTTATATAGTAATTAAAAGGTTGCAAGATCGGCTAGTTGGATGGATTAGGTAACGGTTTAAAATAGGTTTGGGTTGAACATGCCAATTTTATAGGCCTGGCCAGTTTGGAATTGTGTGTAAACACTTTTTGTGTACTTTCTTTAAAACTTGTTGCTATAATTATGATTACAATAAATATATGCTATAGTAATTATCTAGATCTTATGCATAAAAGATAGACGATGGCCCCATTTGACTATTCCTTTTTAGCTCAATTTTTTCGACCCTTTTTATATGAAACCCAATTTTAATCGGCTTCAACCATATGTAACTGGGTTGAAATTGCCACGTCTAATTATTTTTTCAAATGTGCGAATGTAATTTCGAAACTCTTTAATGTAACTTTTTATCTTATTTTATTTCATCAATTCCATTTGCAGTTGTATCACATGGATCATCTGCAGGAAAAGTTGAGTAGCGTTATTGCTGAGCTGTTTAGGCGAACATGAAATACCTGATGTGATTTAATACTTTGATGTAGGAAACTTATAAATAATTGCTCAAGTTTTCTGCGAGCATTAAGATGTATATCATCAATATAATAGACGAGATATTTTTACCCGCGCATTGCAGCGGGTCTAAAAACATTTATTTTGTATCTGCGAAATAAACTTTTAAATATAGTTTTTTTTCCCCGATAAAAAGTGTTATCACTAATAAGGAAAATGATGTGAAGAAGTTAAAAATAGAGTTTAGTTGTTAGTTTGTTATATTACGTAACTTGAAGGGTATTAAAAGTATAAAGTTTAGTGATTTTAGATGCTATTTTATATTGAACTCCTTTTATTTAAAAACACATCTCTTAAAGGGGTGTTTTTAAATATCAAGGGAGTTCAAATAGTGAAATTAAATTGAGAAAGTGTTTGGTTAGTCACTTGGTAGGTTTTATTACTATTAATTTAAGAGTTAATGGTTAAAAGTTGGAATGAATGTGTGGGCTCTAAAATTGAGGATGAATTCATGATATTGACTATCTACAAAATCTGAGCAAATCATCGTCATTCCATCTCTTTTTCTAAATTATGTTGGACCCTTTTTAACTTCCGCCACTTACTTATTTTTTAATTATTTTTTATAATAAAAGAAATAACTTTAAATCATGTATCATTTTTAATTCCCCTATTGACTATTTAAATAATTATTTTAAATTAAATATATATTTTATCTCGCTTCAAATTCAAATCCTAAACTAAATTTCAAAACCAAATCATAAACAAATCTACAAACCGAGCGGGCCATTAGTAATATTATTATTAAAGTGTGTTCTTTCATAAGTGGTGTTATATTGTATGTAAAAAAAATGATGTTCGGATGATACTACACTTTTATTCCAATATGTAAAAGACCTGATTAGGCATGTATCGTTGGTCATAAAGGTTGTCTAAGTGCCTAATGTTTTTTTTTG